>JAJPUD010007849.1:18350-100080 GCA_023553655.1 Myrmecobius fasciatus | reverse complement strand
ATCCTTGACCTTTTGTTCTTCCAAATGAACTTTGCTACTATTTTTTCTAGATCTGTAAAATAATTTCTTGGGAGTTTGATTGGTATGGCACTAAATAAGTAGAATAGTTTGGGTAGTATTGTCATTTTTATTATGTTTGCTCTGCCTACCCATGAGCACTTAATATTTTTCCAATTGATTAGGTCTGATTTGATTTGTGTGGAAAGTGTTTTGTAATTTAGTTCGTATAGTTTCTGACTTTTCCTTGGCACATAGATTCCCAAATATTTTATCCTATCATCTGCTATTTGGAATGGAATTTCTTTTTGCATCTCTTGCTGCTGAACTTTGTTGGTAATATATAAAAATGCTGATGATTTATGTGGATTAATTTTGAATCCTGCCACTTTGCTAAAGTTGTGAATTGTTTCTAGTAGTTTTTTAGTTGAGTCTCTAGGGTTCTCTAAGTATACCATCATGTCATCTGCAAAGAGTAATAATTTGGTTTCTTCATTACCTACTCTGATTCCTTTTATCTCTTTTTCTTCTCTTATTGCTAAAGCTAACATTTCTAATGCAATATTAAATAGTAATGGTGGGTGGCAGTGGGCAGCCTTGTTTCACTCCTGATCTTATTGGGAATGGTTTTAGTTTGTCTCCATTACATATGATCCTTGCTGATGGTTTTAAATAGATGCTACTGATCTGTTTAAGGAAAAGCCCATTTATTCCTATAGTCTCTAGTGTTTTTAATAGGAAAGGGTGTTGGATTTTATCAAAGGCTTTTTCTGCATCTATTGAGATAATCATATGGTTTTTGTTAGTTTGGTTATTAATATAATTAATTATGCTGATAGTTTTCCTAATATTGAATCAGCCCTGCATCCCTGGTATGAATCCTACTTGGTCATAGTGTATTATCCTGGGGATGACTTTCTGTAATCTCATTGCTAATATCTTATTTAAAATTTTTACATCAATATTCATTAGAGAAATTGGTCTATAGTTTTCTTTCTTTGTTTTCACCCTACCTGTTTTAGCTATCAGCACCATATTGATCTCATAGAAGGATTCTGGCAGTATACTTTCTGTCCCTATTTTCTCATATGCTTTGTATAGTATTGGAATTAATTGTTCTTTGAATGTTTGGTAGAATTCGCATGTAAATCCATCTGGCCCTGGAGATTTTTTCTTAGGGAGTTGGTTAATAGCTTGTTCTATTTCTTTTTCTGATATGGGGCTATTTAAATAATTTATATCCTCTTCTGTTAACCTGGGCAATCTATATTTTTGTAGATATTCCTCCATTTCATTTAGATTATCAAACTTACTGGCATAAAGTTGGGCAAAGTAACTCCTAATTATTGCTCTAATTTCCTCTTCATTGGAGGAAAGTTCTCCCTTATCATTCTTGAGACTAACAATTTGATTTTCCTCTTTCCTTTTTCTTATCAAATTAACTAAAGGCTTATCTATTTTGTTGGTTTTTTCATAGAACCAACTCTTAGTTTTATTTATTAATTCAATAGTTTTCTTATTTTCGATTTTATTAATTTCTCCTTTTATTTTTAGAATTTCCAATTTGGTATTTAATTGAGGGTTTTTAATTTGTTCTTTTTCTAGTTTTTTTTAATAATAAGCCTAATTCATTGATCTTTTCTTTCTCTATTTTATGCAAGTAAGCATCTAGGGATATAAAATTGCCCCTTATAACCGCTTTAGCCATATCCCACAAATTTCGGTATGTTGTCTCCTTATTGTCATTCTCCTGGATGAAATTATTCATTGTGTCTATGATTTGCTCTTTCACCCATTCATTCTTCAGGATTAGATTATTTAATTTCCAATTAACTTTTGGTTTATTTTCTCCTGGCCTTATATTGCATGTGATTTTTATTGCATCATGATCTGAAAAGGATGCATTTACTATTTCTGCCTTTCTGATTTTGATTTTGAGGTTTTTATGCCCTAACACATGGTCAATTTTTGTATAGGTTCCATGGACTGCTGAGAAAAAAGTAAACTCCCTACTGTCTCCATTCAACTTTATCCATAGATCTATCATACCTAACTTTTCTAACAATTGGTTTATCTCCCTAGTTTTTTTCTTGTTTATTTTGTGGTTTGATTTATCTAATTCTGAAAGAGCAAGGTTGAGATCCCCCACTAGTATCGTTTGGCTGTCTATTTCTTCTTGCATCTCTCTTAATTTCTCCCCTAGGAATTTGTGTGCTATTGCACTTGGTGCATATATATTTAGTATAGATATTGCTACATTATCTATGGTACCCTTTAATAAAATATAGTTTCCTTCCTTATCTCTTTTGATTAGATCTATCTTGACTTTTACTTGATCTGAGATAAGGATTGCTACCCCTGCTTTTTTTTGTTCACCTGAAGCATAATAGGTCCTGCTCCAGCCTTTTACCTTCATCCTATATGTGTCACTATGTTTTAGATGTGTTTCTTGTAGACAACATTTTGTGGGATTCTGATTTTTAATCCAGTCTGATATCCGCTCCCGCTTTATGGGAGAGTTCATCCCATTCACATTCACAGATAGAATAACTAATTCTTTATTTCCTTCCATCTTATTTACCCAAGTTATGTTTTCCCCTTTCCTTTCCCCTTTCTCCCTTCCCCCCTCCTCAGTACTTTGCTTTTGATGACCCCCTCCTTCAAACAATACTCCACCCTTTAGATCCCTTCCTCCTGTTTTTACTCTTTTCCCCTGATTCTTCTTTTTTCCCTTCTATTAGTTTATCCCTTTCTTTTCCTCCTTTCCCTCCCACTTCCCTCTAGCAACAGACAAGTTTCTATGTGAAATCAAGTGTCTGATATACACTTTTAGAGCCCAACCTGATGAGAGAAAGATTTACACAATGCTCAACTCCCTCCCCTCTTTCTCTCAATTCTATTAGGTTTTCTTTGCCTCTTCAAGAGATTTTATCTTGTTTTTACCAACTTTTTTTTTAGATCTTATTTTTACCACTTTTCCCCTCTTTTCCCCAGTATGACAACCTTTCCCCCTCTAGTTCTCTTTTTCATATTATCAAAGTAATATCTAGTTAATTATACCCCCAAACTTTAAGCATCCCCCTAGTAGAAATAAAGTTCTCAAGAGTCCTTTCCTTTTTACCTTTTTATGCATCTCTTGAGTTCTGTGTTTGGATGTCGAATTTCTTGTTCAGATCTGGTCTTTTCATTAGAAATAGGTGAAATTCACCTATATCATTGAATGACCATCTTCTTCCCTGGAGGATAATGCTCATTCTAGCTGGATAGGATATTCTTGGCTGTAATCCAAGTTCCTTTGCCCTTCGGAATATCTGGTTCCAGGCCCTTCGATCCTTCAATGTGGAGGCTGACAGATCCTGTGTGATTCTAATTATTGAACCTCGGTATTTGAATTGTTTCTTTCTAGCTGCTAGCAGAGTCTTTTCCTTGGTGTTATAGTCCTGAAATTTAGCCACGATATTCCTTGAGGTTTTAATTTTGGGGTCTCTTTCCGAAGGTGATCGGTGAATTCTTTCGATGGTGATTTTGCCCTTTGATTCTACAATCTCAGGGCAGTTTTCTTTCAGGATTTCCTGGAAGATAGTGTTTAGATTCTTTTTTTCATCATGGCTTTCAGGAAGTCCAATAATCCTTAGATTATCTCTCCTAGATCTATTTTCCAAGTCAGTTGTTTTTCCTAGGAGATATTTCATATTTTCTTCTAATTTTTCATTTTTTTGTTTTTGTTTGACTGATTCTTGAAGTCTTATTGAGTCATTCGCTTGCATTTGTTCAATTCTTATTTTTAAAGTGTTGTTTTCCTCAGTTACCTTTTTAAGTTCCTTTTGTAACTGGCCAATTGAATTTTTTTATTCATTGCACTCTTTTCCACTTCACTAATTTTATTTTTCAATGCATTGGTGTCTTTTTCATATCTCTTTTGCAGGGCATCATATCCTTCTTGCAAGTTATTGTATCCTTCTTGCACTGATTTCAATTTATTTTCCCATTTATCCTCCAGCTCTCTTTTGAGGTTCTTTATGCAATCTTCCATAAAGGCCTTTTGAAAAGGGGACCAGTGGTGGTCCTTAATAACTTCCTCTGGGGTTTTGTCTAAAGGAACCTCAGGATCTGGAGTCAACCCTTCTTTCTCTCGATAGAAGCTGTCTATGGTGAGAGCTCTCTTTTGCTTCTTCATTTTTTTTAGACAGCATAGATGTCTCTTTAAGGTTTGAAAAACTTTGGCTGAAGTACTTTGCCCTGGGGCAATTCAGCAAATTAACTTAAGGTGCTGGGCTGGTGTGGGCTAGGACTAAGTCTGAATTACTCCTCAAACAAGGCAAGTCTGCCAGAACACCTACGCACAATCAGGGCAGAGTGTCCCAATACCTCAGATAAACTCCAAGTGTTTGGAGTTTGGAGTTTGGAGTTTCTGCTACACTGAGCTGAGTCCCACCCTCACTTCCAGGCTGCACATTGGACTGCTTATTCCTCTGTCTGAGTTAAACAAACCTGATATGAAGTTCTTCAGAGATATCCAAAAGCAGTGTCCAAATATTTCTGGATTCGTTGACTTGAAGATCAGTTCAGAGGCTTATTTTTTTGTTGATTTGAGAGAAGATTGGAGGAGGACGCAGAGAGTCACGTTTTCACTTCGCCATCTTGGCTCCGCCCCCGAACAAGCTGATTTTAGAAAGGCCTGGAAAGATTTACATGAATTGATTCTGAGGGAAACCTTAGAAGCAGGAATACATTGTGCACAATAACAGCAAGAATCTGTGATGATCAACTATGAAAAGATTGGTTCTTCTCAGTAATTCAGTGATCTAAACAATAGAAATAGACTTGAGGCAGAAAATATCATCTGCATCCAGAAAAAGAACTAAGGAGATTGAATGTAAATCAACACATGCTTTGTTCACTTCTTTTTTCTGTTTTTTTCTTCATCTCTTCCATATTTTTTTCCTAATAATAATCTTAGTGCAAAATCACACCCCCCATTGGTGGATGTTCCAACTGAGAAGAGGGAATTTTTGACTTCAAAAAAACACAGCTAATTGAAAGTGAGTGGTCAATGTTCAGTGAAATGCATGAATTTCTGAGAGGATGAAGGCAAGGAGATAATCCCACTCACATACTAGCTCTCATCTGTTAAACATATAAACAAAATCCTAAAGTATAAGGTAAGTTAAAGGATAAATGAAAGAGAGAGAGAGAGATGGAGAGAGAGAGAGAAAGAGAGAGAGAGAGGAAGAGAGAGACTGAAAGAGACAGGCAGAGACAGAGAGGGAGAGACAGAAACAGAGACAGATGATAAACAGAGACAAAGACAGAGAGAGAGAACAAGAGTGCACCAGTCTTTCTCATTCATTTCTTGGAGGGCAAGAATCCACTACTGAATTTCACCAAAAACAAACAAATAAACAAGAAAAACAAACAAATAGGTTTAATGCTGACATACTAGCCCCAAAGGTTCCTGGTAGGTATGTAGGGACCCTCTGGAGTTATTCTCCAACAACAGATTCAGTCCATCAATCAACACACACACATTTATTGAGCATTTACCAAGTGCTAGACACAGCACTAATCTCTAATTGGTTTATTGGACTGTTCAAGCATCACTCAGGATTTTTGGTCCAAATCAAACTATTTATAGGTATTTATCCATAGAGACTTCTCATAACCTGGACCAAGATTTGTTTTTATCCAATCATTTTTCAGTCCTGTATGACTTTTTATGATTCTATTTGAGGGTTTTTTTGGGGGGGCAAAGATACTGGAATGGTTTGTCATTTCCTTTTCCAGCCCATTTTATATATGAGGAAACTAAGTTAAATAGGATAAAACTTGCCCATGGTCAGATAGCTAGCAGGTATCTGAGGTCACATTTGAACTCCAGACTCCAGACCCAGCACTCTACCCATTGCTCAACCTAATTTCCCTGAGAACTTCTTGAGCATCCTATAAATGACAGAAAAAGATTTTCAAAAACCAAAAATTATCTTCTAATCCGTTGTGCCACATAGATTCCCTGAGACTAGAGAGTCTTTATAATACCCTAACTATTGGGTCTGGCCATTCATCGGGCACCCCCTTCATCACAGATATAGGAATTGGAATAAAACCTATAATTTCACTAACACAAAGAACTCATGGATGAGGAGACTCCATTTATCTGTCTGGAGAAGCATGGAGAATTGTTCACTCCAGATTCACCCATCTCCCCAGTGGTTCTAGAGATTTATTAGTTGGCATTGAAAAATTATAACATTTGTGGAACTCAGAGATGATCACATTCTGTGTCTGGCAGTACAAGAAGCATTGTCTGTGTAGGAGATACACCATGAGCAAGAAAGACTCATCCATTAGAAGCAATTTTCTCTGAACTATATCTCCTAAGAGACTGTGTCTCCCATGCATCAGAAACCCCCTGGTTTCTCTATATATGAGGGGCAAAAAGAACCTTTAGTAGCAGGGTTGGAGGACAGTGAAAACTTAGAAGATTGTGGTAGTCAGTAGACTCAGGTATTTTGAAGACCAGGAGAGTTTAAGAAAAATGGCAGCCTCATCTAAATGCTGCTAATTATATGAGTAAGGGCTATGGGAAAGCTATTTTAGAGAGAAGGGAATTGGATAGAAATTCAAATGTTACTGTCTTTCATCATACTATGCTTTTCAGAGTACAACCTTTGCTAGCTGCTACACTAACAAGACTGAGTCTTCTTCAGATGCAACTCTTTAACACCCTACTGTGAGTTTAAACGGACTGTGTCCTCTTCCTGCTGTGTTGAGGATGCAAAGAAATTGAAAGGGCATTTGACTCAGTCTTCCTTGGAGGAATGGGATGCAGTTTCCATCTGGGTAGGAGAATTGAGGCTGCTTACAAACTGACTCACTTCCCTGTTAATTTTATATTAAATGTCTTTATTAAATGTTTGCTTGCTTTGAATTCATATATCATATGGTTTGCTCTACCCAAATTTTTATTAGATTCATTGAATCGAGACTCGGAGCTATGGATTTGAATTGATGAGGAGCCCAATAGGAGCCAGGTACCTAGGGGTGGTTGAGGCTAAAACCAGTCTTTACTTTAAAAGTTCTAGTTATGGGGAACATTTCACCAGAAGACAGTACACCAAGGACTAAATATCCTTGGACTATAGAAAAGGAGATAAAGGCTTAAAAAAAAGTTAAGTGATTGGCCAAAGATCATATATCAGGATACCAGACAAATAATTGGAATTCAAACTTAAGGACTCTGTCTTCTACACCATCTTATAATATTGTGTTCTTAGAAAAGGGCACAGTTCAGCAAAATTGATCTTTTGCCTATCCCGGGCACTACTACCATCATCTCATTTCTATCAGCAATGAATATTGCTAGCTCTAGATTTACTAGGTATCTCCTGTGGGTTGTTTCATTGTTATTTAAAACTCCAAGAGTCTAAAACTGAACTCATCATCTTCTGTTTCTCAGATGCCAAGACTAAATACTCAGTTATCTTCAACTCCTTCTTCATTCAGTCACAAAATCCTCTCAATTCTAACCCTTCAATATGTCTCCTTCCTATCTCTACCCCTCAACCCTTCTTAGCATGTCCACTGCTAGAATCCTAGTTAAGGACAGAGTCTACAAACTATAAGCTGATGAGCTTGATTTTGATACCTAGAAAAATTCTACGGCAAGTTAATAAAGGGATGATTGGTGTGTGTTTAGAAACAGAAGCAATGATTACTAAACACCAGCACAAATATATATTCATTTTGAACAGGTCATGAAGATTGACTTAACATGCCATAATTGAAAGAATTCTGGTTCTTCAGTCTGGATTTAAATTATCTGATATTTGCTATTTGTGTGACCTTAACCAATTAGTATAATCTACGTAGACTCAGTTTCTTCATCTTTAAAATGAGGGGGGTTAGCTATATAGGTTCTAGAATGATTTCTAATTCTATAACTTGATGGTTAACTTTATGAGCAGATCAAGAGAATATCTAACATAGTTTTACCTAGAATTCACAAAGACATTTAACAATATCCATATTTTTAAGCTTGTAGACAATGCAGAAAGAGATTAATCAATAATATATTTAGGCAGATTTGGAACTGGTTAGATAAGGTCTCTGGCCCTAAGGAGAATGTGATCAACCAATCAAACACATTCAATCCTCCTAGCAATAATGAGTCTTATAACTTGTCTCAATCACAATCCTCCTTTACTCCCTAACATTCTCATTCTCCCTTGTCCCTCTCCATAGTATAAGCTCTCTCTCTCTCTCTCTCTCTCTCTCTCTCTGAGACTTAGAACAGTTATAATCTAATTGCTATCTAGCCATCCATTGGAAAAATTTTGCACAACCCTCTTATCATTTCCCTTCCATCTCATATCCTTCATAGTATGTAGAGAGACATTTCAGAAACTAGACTTTTGATCAATGTCAGTTATATCTCTGATCATCAAGATATCTTATTTCCTGTAGTGGAATTCCTTCATAATTTAAGAGTTCATTTATCTATCCTAAACATATCTTTATATTCCCAATACAATTCAATAAATATTTATTAAACCTCTACTATGTGCTACTACTTGCCAGACAGTATGCTCACTGGAAAAGTAGTTAATAAAAATAAAAACAATTTATGTCCTCAAGGAGCTTACAATCTACTGGGGAGGGGATGGCAATACATAAAAGAGTCAGAAAAGGGGAGCCAGAGGAATAGCAGTATCTTGTTTCATGGAGTTGAAACCAGACAAAGAAGCAGATGTGGAGTGGCATTTAACTATGGTTTCCAAACTCTATACTATAGTATATAGATAGTGTATATATAGGATAGCATTAGTATTACTGCCCTCGATGACTATGTGGCCCCCAAAGTGCTCTGTCTCACCTCAGATTACTCCCTGCAATGCAAAGGGGAAGGGAGATTTTCATTTTTGTTTAGTTTTGTTTCCTAAAGGGTGACACTGCCACAGAGAACACAGGTATAGGAGCCTAATAGAGGTCATTTGGGCAACAACATAGTAGTCCAGCCCTCATTACCCCTATAATTCCACAAGGAGCACAGGTTTGGGAGTTCATATGCATAACAGGATCAAATCCAAAAAGAATTAGAACTACTCCAGGCTCAAACTTAACTAGACTGTTTATACAAAGAGCCCAAGGGGCACTAACAGGGGACCTTGCCATCAGCAGTAAGGACAGGCCATAGGGTAATACAAGAGCCTGGTATTTTCTGAATTACTTAAAAAAGAATGAGGAATGAAAGGCGGGAAGTCAGTCAGGAAACAACTCTAACTGTGCCACAGTGCAGAAGCAGCTGACATTGGAGTGGATGCACTAGTTTTTAAGTAAGTCAAGCTTGAGCATCCATGCCTTCTAGGGACTGGAGCAGGGGGGAAATAGAGTTTCATTAGCTTAAACTCAGACTTAGCCCTGAAACTACCTAGTCCATTGAGCAAATTGTTGTTTTCAAACCTCAGCTCCTTTTGAATCATGTCTCTCTGCTCCCTACTATCTATTTCTTACTAGGAGATTTGTCCTACAATCAAAGCATCACATATTAAGAATTTGAAATTATCTTAGGGATTGTGTAGTCTCACCCCTCATATTACAGATCAGGTGTCTCCAAAATCCACAAAAAATACACAAAGACTTAAGTGTTAGGACAAAGATTTGAAGCCAGATCCTCTAGCTTCAAATCCAGTTCTTTTTCCTTAAAGTCCTTCAAGTATCAGCCTCTTTCCTTGCACTTCCTTATGCCAACTCTTCCTATCAAGGAACACAAAACTATGTTTCATAGACAAAATTCATATTATAAAGGGTGGGCTTGTTACTAGCAAAAGTAGGATTCCTAACAAATAGAGAACTTAGGAAAACTCAAAGAAGAATTACAGGAAATCAATCAAAAGCTGAAAAATTGAAACAAGACCAAATCTTGATTGGCAGCAGTGTGCCTAGTATTGTGTTGAAACAGTGGTTCTTAACCAAGATAAAATATATTTTGGTGAACATATTTCAATTTTATTGGTATCTTTTGGGGTCCCATGTATTTTATTTTGTTCATTTAAGAATATTATTCTGACAAGGGATCCATAGGTTTCACCAGACTGACAAAGGGGTCAACTACACAAAAAAAGGTTAAGTACCCTTGTGCTAAAGGGGTCTTTGACATAATTGCAGACAGGAAAAATACTGATTCTAGAAATATACAGAAATATCAAGATTCTGATTTCGTTAATAATTCCAACTCTCATCCCAAGAGGGAAAAATATTTTAATACCATTATCAGGGACAAAATTTGAATTTGAATAACTTGAATTTCCTCATCTTTTATTTCCTTTATCTACCTCCTGATGAAGGTACTAATGAGCTATGAAATGGCCCAAAGGAAAGAAGTGGGAGGGAGTAAGAAGAGAAAGGTAAGGCTTGGATAATACTTCAAACTGGACAATCCACTAGGGTATGATAGAAAATTGACTGTATTAGGAAAAATTAAAGCCTTTAAGATTATTTAACCTGAAGTAAAGGTATAAGGGGAAATTCATAATGGTTTTGCAAGAAATAATGAAGCCTGAATACATTGAATATGCAATCAGCCATTTTCAAACTCCATCAAGCATGGAACAAAGATCATTGAAATTAAATTTCAGCAATAGAGATTTTAGGAAGACTTCCTGAACAAGAAGGATTTTATACATTGGAAATATACTGCTCAAAGTCTCAATGGAATCATCTTTTCTTGGAGCCCTAATTCTCAGGCAGATAACAACCAGGCTTAGAAGACTAGTTTAATAATGTTTGAGGACAGAGGATTGGACTACATGACCTCTCAAGGTTCCTTGGAGCTCTGTGATTTTTCTGAACACAATCTCACTTATATTTTGACTGGAACTACATTTATGCCACAAATGATATATTCCTGGCAGTGTTGCCTGTTTTCATAACTAAGTGAAAGTGAACAGTAATATTGGAGAGATAGACCAGGAGGAAATACCCTAAGGCGATTGGTAAGTGATGGGGTTGATGAAAAACTCTGAGAGGAAGATTGTGCTGAGAATAAAAATTAGGTTTTTCTAAGAACTGTATTATTTTTTAAAAATCATTTGTCTAACGTTAGGTTATTTGCATACTGATAGGATTGGAAGGTCAGGTCATTGAAATCCTCTTCATTCTTACCTCTGAGTGTGAGATAGCCAATTATGTGTGAGTGTGAATATATGATCATGAATAGAGAGATACAGAGATAAATATGCTCAGGAAAACATCTGTACCCATGTATATATATCTAGTAAGTATGAATTTTATATATGTATATATAAAGTATAACTAAGACATTTTGCCTTTTACATTGAAGGAGCTGACATCTACTATATAAGAAGCATTGATGCATGGCTGACAATTCCTTTTAAATAGGGGAGGATGTGCTAGAGGGTTGACTTCCTCCGTCAGAGGTGGTAGGTAATTTAAGTACTACATGTGTTAGGCTTCCTAGCAGTCCTACAGACCATTTTTTCATTTTCTTTTCTATATTGTGATGACCCAGCATCCATCTGCTGAACATCTTCTATTTTAAGTCCCACAAGCAGACTAATGTGTGGAAGAATAGCACTTAATCTGAGGACTTTCACTTTTAAAAAGTTTTTTTCTAGAAAATCAGCATTGATCTGGAGAAGGGTAGAAATGATACGCTTTATACTTGGATTAAAACAGGGATTCAGCAGAATATTTTTATCTAAAAATGGGACAGGCATGATGATGAAAGATATCAAATAGGTCATATTACTAAATGAGCTATCTTTATCAACTCAGTTTACTCATTCTATTTTATATCTGCTGCTCTGCCTAGTTTCAACACCAAAGCATATTCCCAGATGTCATTTCCCCTTCTTTTCTCCCTCCTTTTGTGTATTGTTTCCTTCTTTAGATTATAAACTTTGGGGGGATAGGAACTGCCTTTTTTATTAGTTATATTCTCAGTGCTCAGCACAGTTCCTAGCACATAGTAAATACTTAATAAAAGTTGTTTAGATTGGATTGGATTCACAGCCCAAGGACTGTTGCATGACATGGAAAGTTACTTATATTCAAAACTGAAAAAACTCAACGCATGTTGGATGCTCTTGCTATGTTCCTAGTTCTCACATTTGTTCATGTATTTTGTAGGCATTGTGTTGATTATATTGTATTGATATCTTTTGTTATTTATAACACAGACAACTGATCTCCACTATGAATCAGTTAAGCAAAATGGACTAAAATATAATATTTATATCACAAGGAGTGTGAAGTTCCACTCCCAAAGTCCCTATGCTTTTCTCCTAAAATAAGCATTTCATCATTTATTCTTCAGAATGAAGATAATTCACTATGAATCTAGTAACTCTTTAAGGTTATTTCCATTTAGAATATGTATACTGTCCCTCTGGTCCTTCTCATTTCATTCTGCATCAATTCATACAAGTCTCCTCATTTTTCAGATTATCCATTCACATTCTTTCTCCTGAATTCCAAGGAGAGAACTATGATTAGGGATCACTGGACTGAAAGCTCAAACAACCAGGTTCTAGCTCGGTCTTTGCACCTATCTCTTTCTATGACTTTGAATGAATTCTTCCACCACTTGGATTTCAATTTCCATAAAATGAGAGATGAGAATAGAAAATCTCTTAGTTTCCTTTCCATTCAGAATCTCTTGTGAAGCAGGTCTAAGGGAACCTCACTCTGTTCAATTCTTTTTTGTACCAGAACCACTTCTTTGAATTTATTTAGTCTTCCTTTTCCCACTCCTAAAAGAATATCACTGACAGATATGCAGGCAGGACCACTTAGTAGAGGCACATTTGTGACTTCAGATAAGATTATTTGCAAAGACAAAAGTGGGAAAAATTAGCAAATGCAGGTGCAAAGAACTGATCCAGCCTACTAGGGGCAGAAAAAAATAGATTGCTATGTCAATGTAATCAATGGTTCACAGAGGTACTTTTTCAGTGCTTGAACCTTATTAGAATTGGGGCAGCACTGCTGTGCTGAAAATCAATCCAGGAATTTTCAAGCAGCTGCAATCCAAAGAAATACAATAGAAAACAACTCCCCTGCTCTTCCAAGCAATCTGGGAAAGCCCAGCAGTAAATGAGGATGCTCCTGAATGCACCTCCCTCCAAGACTCAAGCAGGCAATGAAGGCAAGAAAAGCCATCAGCAGGCATCTTGGCCTTCTATTTTCAGGATGAAATTGAGTAATCTCCCCGCTTCAGGCTCCTGTGTAAGATGCAGTTGCCAGGTGCTCTAGGAAGGCAGCCTGGTTCCCGGCTCACCCAAGACTGACTACAGGCTGGAATGAAAACCATAAAACATTTAATTGCTCTTAGGGCCGTGGGACCTGAGCTAGCTTGCAGAAATGGCTATGGTATAGAAGTCCAGGACAAAGGAAAACTAAAAGAAGTGACTGATGGGGAACAGTACCAATAAACGGAGAAAAGGCATGGGCAGATATGGAAATAAATAATGGGAAGTATTGGTCTGTAAATCCACCGTTGTTATTAGCAGGCACAATCAGTGTGACTTCCTTGTGAGAAGCAGGAAAGAGCCCTGGAATAGGTGATGTCTGTTCAAACCCAGCTTTGTCATTAGCTAGCTAGCTGGGTGACCTGAGGCAAAACTCTATCTCTCTGAGTCTTACTTTCTTTATCTATAAAATAAGAAAATTGGACTAGATAGCAGAATGTTTACTATAAGAAAAATTGATTTGTATGAGTTTTTATTAGCCAAAAAGCTAAAAAAAAAAAAGAGCACCATTTTGTTTTTTTTATTTGTATATCTCTAGCACTTAGGACAGCGTCTGGTACATTTTGGTTTCGTGTGGTTTCCCACTTGTGAACCCATTTGGGTTTTTTCTTAGCAAAGATACTAGAGTAGTTTGCTATTTCTTTCTCCAGCTCATTTTATAGATGAGGAAACTGAGGCAAATAGGGCCAAGTGTCCAAGGTCACAGAGCTAATAAGTGTCTGAAGCTGGATTTGAATTCAGAACTTCCTGACTCTGGAGCAAGTGCCCTATTCGCTGAACCACCTAGTTGCCCCATCTAGTAAATAATGAATGCCTAATTAATGCATTAGCTCTCTAGCTATCTATCATCAGTTATCTAATATTTTTTGTGCCCTGCTTGTGAAATTCACAGAAAAAAACTAAATAATGTTTCTTTTAGTTAAAATGTTTGAGCATTTTACTATTTAAAAACTGGATTTGCCACATGGGATATACATTATATAACCATACTATCTTAGAAATAGAAAGAACATCAAAGATTATCTAATTTAACCTCAACCCAATCACAAATCCCATCTAAAACAGCTCAAACTAGTCATTATTCTGCCTCTACTGGAAGACCTTTAACACATGGGGAGCTCATTATATGGTAACTCTAAACTTCTGAACCAATTATTTTTTGTCACATGCTTTTTGGCACTTGATCATATTACTGTCGGAGAATGGTATGGGGGATTAAACACTATATTTGAACCTGGGCTCAAATCAGTTGTCAGATAATGTAATAGCTACATGAACTTAACAATAACATTACTATCAATAATAATAACTAGCATTTCATCTGATCCAGATACCAACCCTGTGAAGTAGATGCTATTATTGAGATTGAAAGCAAAAATTATTTGCCCAGAGTCACACAGCAGGATATGTGAAGCAGAATTTGTACCCCTGAATCCCAGGCCATTGCTCTATCCATTACACCACCTCACTGCCTGTCTTAGCTTTCTTGACCCTGGGCAAGGTACTTAACTGATCTGATACTCAATTTTCTCATCTGGAATATGGGAATAATAATAGCACCTATTTTTACAAAATTGTTATAAAAATAAATTTAGACAATGCTTACTAAAATTCTTAGCAAGATTTAAAAAACTATAAAAATGCTGGTTGTTATGATGATGAAGATCGTGATTATTCACAGGGCTGCTATAAGAACAATAAGGAGATAATGTATATCAATCACCAAGAATTTACTAAGTACTTACAATGTTCCAAGAAGTGAAACATAGATGTGAATTTTTAGCAACTGGGAATAATAAAAACAAACCAGAGATAGCCTTCACTTGCAAAGTGGTACATAAATGTTGGTTTTTATTAGGATTTAGATAATATGTAGTGTATTTGCAACTGAATTGTGAATGCTTTGAAAGCAAGAGCACATACTCCTTTTATTTCCTCTATAGCAGAAGGTCCTGGATACTGTGCAATAAATGCTTGTTAAGTAGGTGAATGGATAAATAAATGACCAGAATACTGCATGTAGACTAGGATTTGATGATAAAATGGTCCTGTCTTGAACCCACTGAAGAGTCTTTTGTAACCAAAGCAGTTCAAATAACGTCCTTTTTTTAGTGGTTTCAACCACAAAGTGGCCCTTGGCACATCAGTCCAGAAAGGAGTATTCCAGAAGGATCCAGTGAACTAGGTAAAAATTAGAAAACTTTCTTCCAAAATATGTTCCTTCCAGATGGCTTTCTGAAGTCTTCCTAAACTCTTCAACTCAAGCGTTTCCATTGCTGAGTCTCTCCTCTTAGCTATGCTTTCCAGAAAGGAATTTCACCTAAATGCTTTTAGTGTTTGGCTCTCAACTCTGACACAAGTTATGATTGGAGTTGACATAATCTAAAAATAGCTGTCTAAAATGCATTCTCTCTATTCCCTTAGAATTTGGAATGGCTTAATAAAGTTTCCATTTCTTCCCTGATAACCATCCCCACCTCCCTTGAAAAGTAAACTAGTTGTTTTAGGGTTGTTGGGTTTGAGTCTTTTGTTTTGTTTTTGTTTTATTTTGGTTTTTTGGCAGTGTCTTTAAACTTCTGTGAATACATACTTACATCTTTGGCTTTTTGGGGTGCCCTTCTTCCTTCTTTCTTTTTTCATCTCCTGAAGGAATTCTGAAAATAATTTTGTGGGAGAAGGAACTATTTGTGTTCTGCTAACTTTTTATGAAAATATGTTATTTGTTTCGTTTTCTTTCAAGGAGTCCCAGAATGTAAGAATTGCAATGAACTTCAGAGGCAGTCTGATTTCCTCATAGGGAAACGGAGGCAAACAATTTCTTTAAGATTTTAGTCTAATCTTCAGTAATGTACTGTTTTTATCATTGAACAATCACTACAGATTAGAACCAAGATAAAGAGATTTCCTTAGATTTGTTTCTGTGATTCTTGTACTAGAAGGGTATCAACCTGTTCAGTGGGAGTTTTCCCGAAGTGCTTTGTATGGGAACAGGATAAAAAGCAAGAAGACAGAGGCTACTTTTTTTTTTATTAAAGCTTTTTATTTGTATAACATGTATATGGGTAGTTTCCTAACATTGATCTTTACAAAGCTTTCCATTACAAATTTTGCCCCCAGTCCCCTCCCCTCCCCTAGATGGCAGGAAGTACACTACATGTTAATAATGTTGAAATGCTTGAGAAGTTACGCAAGAAAAATCCTATCTACAAGAAAAAAAAAGAATCAGAGAAAGGCAACACAATGCAAGCAAATGTCAATAGAGATCATGAGAATGTTACGTTGTGGTCCATATTTCATTTCCCTCTCTCTGGGTGTATATGGTTTTCTTCAGTGAACAATTGGAACTGGTTTGAGACAATTCTTTGTTGCAGAGAGCCATGTCCATCAGAATTGATCATCATGTAATACTGTTGTTGCTGTGTATGATGATCTCCTGGTTCTGCTCGTTTCACTCAGCATCAGTTCATGCAAGTCCCTCCAGGCCTCTCTGAAATCGTCCTGCTGGTCGTTTCTTACAGAGCAATAATATTCCATAACATTCATATACCATAATTTATTCAGCCACTCTCCAATTGATGGGCATCCCTTCAGTTTCCAGTTTCTAGCCACTACAAAAAGGGCTGCCACAAACATTCTTGCACAGTTGGGTCCCTTTCCCTCCTCTAAGATCTCTTTGGGATATAGGCCCAGTAGAAACACTGCTGGGTCAAAGGGTATGCACAGTTTGACAACTTTTTGAGCATAGCTCCAAATTGCTCTCCAGAATGGTTGGATCCGTTCACAGTTCCACCAGAGTACCTCAGAGTTGTCTTAATTTGCATTTCTCTGATCAATAGTGATTTGGAGCAACTTTTCATATGACTAGAGATGGTTTTAATTTCATCATCTGAAAATTGTCTGTTCATATCCCTTGACCACTTATCTATTGAAGAGTGGCTTGAATTCTTATATATATATGAGACAATTCTCTATATATTTTAGAAATGAGGCCTTTATCAGAACCATTGAATGTAAAGATGATTTCCCAATTTGATGCTTCCCTCCTAATCTAGACAGAGGCTACTTTAAGAAGGACAGCACTGATCCTGACGTGATGTTGTTTCAGTAAGTTGTTCCTACTATTGATCCAGATGCCCTGATATTCCAGTTTATATTATACATATATATATATATATATATGTAATCCATATATTTTTATATAAATCCAGTTTATATTATTTTGTGTCCAAACAAATAAATATATGTAAAAAAGTTATGACATTAATAGAACAATTAGCCAAAACTTAGTGTTTTTGAAAACTAATCTATGATTCTTCCTCTAATCATTCTCAGCTTAATTTTAGTCTATTTTATTTATTTATTTCTTTATTATACATATATATTATTTATTAAGGGAATATCCTCAACTAATAATGAGTGCTATAGATTCATAATTCCAACTGCAAAGGAAGAGTTTTCCATCATTCACCTGACATTGTCATACGTCTTTGTTCTTATAGAATCAGTTTTTCAATTTCTTTATAACAGAAATCAGAAAAGGCCATCACATTGGGGAATTTTTTTCAATATCTCCTAAATTGATGTTACCATTAATATCCATCATTTTCAGTTGAGTTCCTGTTCATAGATCAATGTCCATGAATACCCTGGTTTGTCTTTCTCTAAGAAAGTCTTGAGCATCAGATGGAGCCTGGAAGAGGTACAGGTGTATGTATACAATTTCATCCAAACAGTCTCTGCCTCATATGGAATGCATACTAAGCCCTAAGACGCTGCTTTACCTTATTTTAATTGCTGGCATTTATATAACACTTCAAAGTTTGAGAAGCACTTAACCTTTTATGTGATTTGATCCTCTCAATAGCCATATAGAGGTAAGAACTATTTCTATCCCAATTTTACAGATGATGAAACTAGACAATTTAACTGACTGGCCCAGGGTCATACAGTCAGTAAAGTATCTGAGGCCAAATTTAAATTCAGGTCTTCCTGATCCCAAGTCTGACACCCTCTCCACTGTACCACTTAATTGCCCATTATTATAGACAATAAAGTCTCTCTACCTTGTTTTCATCTGGGTTCTACTGAAATATGAAATGCTAAATCTGAAAGTATTTTATGGTAAGAGGAAGACCCATGTTCTGTATCTTGTTTAGGTGCTTACTACTATTTTCTGATTCTTTTTTCATCTTTAATGAGTTTGATTGTTTTGTTGACTTAATTTGACAAAGGCAATGGTGAGGTGTGCTTACTGTAGGTTTCCTAAGGTGAATAAAAATTCCTGTTGTGTGAAATACATTGGAAAAGAAGGGTTAACTCCTCAATGCTTCTTAATTGTATTCTGCCTATAAGTTCCTTTGTGACTTTTGAGAAAGTGAATAATTCTCTAGAAGACTAGGGACTATAATGTAATCATTTTATTGAGATTGATTTAATTTTGAGAATATTCTACAATGTTACATTTTATATTTATGTTGATTGGGCAAAATTGTTTTGAGATTGAGTTGTTATTGTTTTTGGTAGTAGTAGAGTTTTTGTTGTTGTTGTTTTTATCTTTTTCTGAGGGGGTAAAGTGCTTTCAAGTTTTTTGCTTGAAGAGAAATTATACAGAGAATGGCTTAGCTACTCTTAGCAACACAGTAATCCAAGACAATTCTGAAGCACTTATGATAAAAAATGTTATACATTTCCAGAAAAAGAATGCATGGAATTAACAATCTGTGTTATCAAAAGGACCACACTCGTGAATATAATTAGAAATCACAATGGTGTATTGGAAAGAGAGCTTGCTGACTCTGAAGGATCTGGGTTCAATTATCCACCTTGAAATTTATTATGTTGTGATCTTGAGCAAATCACTTAATGGTCCTGAGCCTAAATTTCCTCTCTGTAAAATAGGGGGGTTGACTATTTGGCCTATTAGGATCCTTCTAGCTCTAGATCTATGATCCTATAATAATAACAAGTTATTATTCTGTTATTTTTAATAATTTAATAATATTATTATTGTGTAATTTTATTTATTATTATTATCATTTATATAATGCTTTAAAGTTTTCAAAGAAATTTGTAAATATCTCTTTTCATCCTTACAACCTGGGGATTGGTGTTATTATTCCAATTTTACAAATGAGGAAACAAACAAACAGAGGCTAAGTGAATTGCATAACTAGCCACTGTTGGAGCTCAAATTTTAATTCAGTCTTCCTGACACCAGGTTCAGGGTGTGGTGGCACATCTGAGAGCTAATCCATCCCCTATCACCAAAACCCTATACAAATGGGACCCCAAACTCCTGCTCCCTTCCCACACTCCTCTACCTGCTACATGTCCATGGGGCTCAAGTGCTCCCAATTCAATTTGCAGTTATATTCCCTTCCCCATTCTGTTCCTCCCCCCCACCATCTGCCTACCCCCAACCCTGTCCCCCTGTTGTCTGCTTCTATATTCTTATGTGATTGTGACTGAAGCAGTACTCCCTGTATGCTTGCTGCCCAGCAAGTATTCAAAACTCCAAATATGGCTGGGAGCAGCAGGTCTGAGACCATATGCTTCGTATAGCCATGTCTATCATGGATAATCATAGCAAGATAAATTCATTATTAGAAAGCAAAGGTGGACTACTGAATTGTGTGTCTCCTTCTAGAAGATTCCCCTCTTTATTTATATGTTAATATATTCCATAGTGATTAACAGTGCATGTATTCTTTATCCTGAAGTTGGTTCTCTAACCACTATACCTTGATATCTCTAAGGTATTAATATAATATATAAAAATGAATACAGGGGGTTTATCAAAGCATTCTCTTCAGACTCTTCATGCAAAGAGGCTCACAAATTGAAGATAAAGGCATAAGTGTTTAGTCTATTTCTCACTCTTTCAAGCATTTTGTCCTATCATTTTTTGAATTTGCATTGCCCATTTCTGTTCTCATTACTTAAGGACATGTAGCAAGAGACATTCAGTGAATGAGTTTAATTTTCACAGTAAAAAGAGTGTTTTGGCTATAATAGTTGTTATATATTCAATTGAATTTTTTTGTTACGTTTTTATTGTTTTCTTTTTTCTGGTTATATATGTACATTAGTACACATTTCTTTATGATTCATATTGAGAGAAAAAATCAGAACATAAGGGAAAAACCACAAGAGAAAGAAATATAGAAGAAAAGAAAAAAATGAACATAGCATGCATTAATATACATTCATTCTCCAGAGTTCTCTGAATGGATGAAGATGACATTTTCTATCCAAAAAAATTTGGATCAGGATTGCGTTGGATCACTGAACCACTGAGAAGAACCAAGTCCTTCATAATTGATCATTGCAGTCTTACAGTTACTGTGTACACTGTATTCTACTGGTTCTACTTGCTTTGCTCAGCATCAGTTTATGTAAATCTTTCCAGGCCTTTCTAAAATCGGAGTGTTCATCATTTTTTTATGTAACAACAATATTCCATTGCTTTCATACAGCATAACTTATTCAACCATTCCCCAATTGATGGATATCTACTCACTTTCCAACTCTTTTCCACAACTCTCAATTGAGTTTCCAAGGAAAGTTGTAGCATGACCCTCTCTACTGATTTATCAATAGTGACTGAACAAAATAATAATGCAAAGGGATGCTATTAGGCTGTAAGAAATGATGAAAGGGATGGAACTATACAAACCTGTAAAGCCATGAAAGATTTGATATGATGAATTAATGCAGGAAAGGTAAAAGAACAACTTATAAAGCAATAATATTGCAAATGCAAATCATTTTAAAAGATTTAATTAATCAATTTAATGACATGAAAGGGCTGATGTCACCCTTCCCTTGAAAGAGAGCTGATGGTTCAAGATGCAGATTGAGACATTTATTTGGGAGTATGGACAATGTGGGAATTTGTATTCCTTAACTATCTATATTTGTTACAAAGAATTAGTTTTTCCTTTTTTTCTTTTAAATTGGGGAATAAAGCAGGAGGGAGAGAAAATATACAATTACTAACTGAAAAATAAAATGAAATGGAAAAAAGTCAATAATTCAACAAGAACTGTTGAATTGCTATATTCCCTGTACTGTTAGTCACTATTTTACAATTAGATATTGACTTTGATTCTAGACCTAATTGCTACCCATATTGTCCTGAAAAAGCTTGAGAACTCACAAAAGAAGCCCTCCCACACAAAGTCTATGTTCAAGGTATTTCTAGGAAGTGTGGGATAGTAAAGGAAGAGTTCTTATGAAAAATTTTACTTGAAGAATCAGCATTTATATTCTTGACTTTGCCTACAGATGTACAAACACTACAGAGGACAAAAGATTTAAACTAAAAAAAGAAAGTTTAAATTTCAGGTCAGAATTTGATTTTATAAGATCATAACTGCAAATGTAATATAGGTAAGTGGAAAGATGGTTTCATAGGCAAAAAAGGCCTGGGTTCAAAATCTACCAAGGTTATTGTGGAATAACTTCAGTCATAACTGATTCTCCATGGTAACATTTAGGGTTTTCTTGGCAAAGATACTGGAGTGGTTTGCCATTTCCTTCTCCAACTCATTTTAAAGATGAGGAATTGGCTCTCTAATCCTATATGTCCTGGAGATGAAACTTGAACCCTGACTCTAGGGCCAGCTTTCTATCCACTAAATCTGACCCTGGGGCAACTAGGCACCTCGGGTAAAGCTGGGCCTGAAGTCAAGAAGTTTAATGTTCTTGAGTAATTTCAGCAGTCCCCTCATTCGGGGTTTTCTTGACAAAAATTCTGGTGTGGTTTGCCATTTCCTTCTCTGGTTAATTTTATAGATAAGGAAACTAAGGCAAAAATGGTTAAGTGACGTGATAGAATTCCACAGCTTGTGAGTATAGGAGATGAGATTTGAACTCAGGAAGATGAGACCTCCTGACTTAGTGCTCCATCCACTGTACCTCATTGCCATGAAGTTAGGAAAATCTGAATTCAAATCTTGTCTCCTATATTTATTTAGCTGGATGATCCTGGGTAAATCACTTAGCTCTCTTTACCTCCATCTCCTCATTAGAAAAAGGAGCTGGAAAAGGAAATGGCCAACCAGTCTAGTATCTTTCCCAAAAAAGCCCAAGTGGGGTCACGGGCATGACTGAAAACAACTGAACAACAACAGCAAATCCTGGATTGTATTACAGGTTGTAAACCTTTGTTACAAATGAGTCAGACATGACTGAAAAATGATAAAATCTGACTCTGGGCAAGGCACTTAGTCTCTCAGTGACCCAAGCAACATTCTAAGACTCTAAGCTGCAGTTGTGGTGGTTGTTTGGTTATTTTAATCATCTGTTTGATCCCCTTTGAGGTTCTCTTGAGAAATACTAGAGTAAGTGCCATCTGTGGCGGTAGAGAGGGAGTTTGTTCCTCTGGGAGTTCCCGGTATGCACATGCAATCATTGGTCCGGTTTAAATCCCTATAGTTTTAGACTTGGAAGGTGATAAAGTACAGGGATACGAAAGAGCCAAATCCCCAAAACCATGTTGGGGTTTCAGAACTCTCCCCATGAAGTCCACCAAATATTGGGAAGAGGGTTCTAAAATATATATTGGGGTTTCAGACTGGTGTCATGAGGTGTCTCAAAAGGATTTGTAGACTTCAACCATCTCCAAATCAAAAGGCAAAGATTTTATTATTATGCCATAGACTGGCAGACTAAATTCCAAAAGGGAATTTAGCAATTAATAAGGGAAAAGATTCAGGCTAAGTTCCCTAGTGGAACTTGACGTTAACAAGGAGGAAGATGCTATTAAGACAGACTAAATCTATCTATAGATAAATTATATAAATATATACATATATATATATATAGTCTAACTTTATATAGATAGACTAAGCTAGCTATAACAAGGAGAAAGGCAACAAAAGGAAGGTTAATCCCTAAAGAACTTGCTGCCATAAAGCAGGCAGTTGCTAATGAACTCTGCAAAAAATGGGGTACAAGTAGATTGTTTTATAGGAGAAAAATTACCTTGGGGTTTACATCCTAACTTGGCTCTCTGATTAGTTACAGTAACTGTGAAGTCATATCAATGCAAGGAATTGGGCAAGCAATTCAACCAGAGCCTACTGCCATAAAGGCCCACTTAAAGACCAAGATAATCCTGTCAGTGCTTCTCCTTGCTGTTTGGACAGTAAGATTCAGGCCCATTATGGATGCCCATCAATTGGAGAATGGCTGAATAAATTATGGTATATGAATGTTATGGAATATTATTGCTCTGTAAGAAACGACCAGCAGGACGATTTCAGAGAGGCCTGGAGAGACTTATATGTACTGATGCTGAGTGAAATGAGCAGAACCAGGAGATCATTTTTCACAGCAACAACAAGACTATATGATGATCAATTCTGATGGACATGGCTCTCTTCAACAATGAAATGCTTCAAACCACTTCCAATTGTTCAGTGAAGAAAGCCATATACACCCAGAGAGGGATGTGAAATGTGGACCACAACATAACATTTTCATGCTCTCTATTGATGTTTGCTTGCATTGTGTTTCCTTTCTCAGATTTTCTTTCTTGTAGACACGATTTTTAAGTGTGGGAATATGTATACAAAATTCTATTAGTCAAGTATTTTAACATAATTAACATGCAATGGATTTCCTGCCTTGTAGAAGAGGGGTGGGGACTAGGGGGAAAAATTTGTAACAGAAAGCTTTGTAAGGGTCATTGTTGAAGAATTACCCATACATATGTTTTGCAATTAAAAAGCTTTAATAAAAAAAAAAAATTCAGGCCCATTCCTGTACAGTTCCTTCCCATGCCCAAGAAGCTACTAGAACCTCAGGGTCTTTTTGCTTAGGTCTTATTCACCCTATCAAAGGAACTTTTTAAAGGCATCAATCAAGTCCTTTGTTTTACAGATGAAGAACTTGAGACCTAGGGAAATTTAGATCACCCAAGTAATAAATTGCAGATCCAGGATTCCAACCTAGATACTCTGACTACAAATTGGGTACCCTTTTCATTGTACCATAGATTTGTAAGTCCACCAAGATCCACACTCCTTCCCTGATGCAGATCCTAAGCCCTCTACATTCCTCCATTCTATGTAACAATTGTCTGTACCTTTCCCCAAATTCTCTAACCTCAATTCTCTACCTATTCCTTCTACTCAGTATCCTGGAAGCCTCCTTTTGATTGTTTAAATATTTCATTGGTCCCAGTGCAGTCCTCACCTGGCCCATTTATTATCCATCCTCTTGCTACATATTTGATCACCTCCTTTTCCAGTCAAACATGACTTTGATGATGCTCTTGATTTCTCTTTTCAAATATCAACCATCACATCACCTGCACTATCCCAGAGCCTTCACCGACCGTGCATCTTTCCATTGATTTCAGAATCACTTACAACTCATTCTTTTGAAATGAGTGTTTCATAATTCACACCTGTATAGCATTAATGGGAACATGTGAGTACTAGAGGATCATTAAAGCCATGCACAAGTTCTACAGTATTACCTAGCTTGATCTTTAATAAATTCTGGACCCAGCTCTCATTTTTCTTGTTCAGTGACTATTCATATGCTGATCACCTATCTCAATGAGCTGCTCATCCAAAAGCCTGATGTAACCAGAGCTAAGTACATTAGTTACCTCCTTTTCTTTCTAATATTTTGGCTAAGAAGATCTCCTTTGAATGACTATCAATTCAACCAGTATATTCATGAGAGAAAAAAAAAACCCTCAAGCCTGTTTTAGTTTTAATCAGCAGCAAAGATAAGGATAGATTGAGGATAGAATATTGGCTTCAATTCACCAAGACTGTGTCTCAAGGAAAAGAATGCTGATCTTTTAGTCCTTAAAAGCATTCTAGGATATTAAAACCCTTTATCCAAAGTCAGACTGACCAGAAAGGGATTTGCCTATGGTCTTTTAGGATGACCCTGTACTTTTTTTTTCTCCTTCAGCAAGGGAAGTTATGTTCTGTGGCTCTCAAGTTAATGGGTACTGGCACAGCTGGAACTTGAAGGGTTTTCCTTCCACTTCTGGCTTAATATTTCCTAATTTTATGGTAACAAAGTGAATGTAGGATTTCAGGCAAGTGTCTAGATTGGTAATCAATGGTACTGAAACACAATGGAATTGACTGTTTCCCACCCATCCACCCCCTCCAAATTGAGAACTTTGTCACTGAAACTGTTCAAGTAGACATTTGCTAACCATATCAATGGTGTCATAAAAAAAGATTCCTGTATTCTGAATAATCACCTTAAAAATCCATTCTAATTCTATAATCTTGGAAGTTGCATTCTCCCTAGAGCCGGACTCTTGGGGTTAGAGAGGAAGATGTCTTCACTAAAGATCAATCCCAAAGAATCCCATTATGAGGACTGGGATTTATAATTCTTTGCTCCAGGCCTCAAGTATAAGGAATGTCAGGGATGAGATGTCTACATCGAATCTCATTCAGAAAAATGTCAACCCTAGAGACGTGGGCAGTCAAATGAAACTGAATGAGGTGTCAGCAAAGAGAATGGATGATAGGGTGAGTTGATTACCTCATCTCACTCCCCACCCCTTGACCCATCTTCCTCTTTCATTCTTTATAACCCTTCACCATCTTGGGTCTTTTCCTTTCCTTCTTTTTCCTCTTCTTCCCTCAGCTCAATAATAATTCACACAAATTTTATATTCACAATCCTTTGGCATATCCTTAGTACTGTTGATTGCTTTGGTTCCACATTTCACAGTTATCCCTCATTCCTCTTCCTGCATATTGTCATAATCAAGATTCCCTTCTTCACCTTGGATACTCTCTACTAGTCATCTATCTCCTTATTTCCCAAATACTTTGAATTTACAATACACATGATTCTCTGCTTTCATATTTTGTAAACTACTGTGCATTATATATAGATAATGAAAATCATAATGGGTGTGTGTCTACTGTGGACAGTTGTATAATATGAGCACTGAAGAAATTTTAGAGATATCTACCCTAATCTCATTTTTAGAGGAAAACATTAAGGTAGTTAGGAGGTACAGCAGATGGAGCACTGCCCACAGGCAGGAAAAACTTAATTCAAATCTGATCTCAGCTATGTGACCCTGGACAAGTCACTTAAACCTGCTTACCTCAGTTTACTTATCTGTAAAATAAACTGAAGAATGAGATAGCCAATCATGCTAGAATGCCAAGTTGGACACAGTTGAAATCAATTGAACAATTGCAACCCCTTCCATATGATGGAATTATAAATTAGAAAATCCATATGATAGAATTACCTTTGTTAGAAACAGAAACTTCTTATGGAACTTTCATACCACACAGACCCCTTGCTTAGGGACATGAACTTGTTGGGATGTCACAGGGAACTCTAGATTGTTTCTCAATAACGAAAAACTCCTGATTATTTGCAACTGAGAAGCAGAGCAAAAAAAAAAAAAAAAAAAAAAAAAAAAAACCTTCTATCTATGAAAACTCTTCTCTCTGCAGCTCCTCTCCTTTCACTATAAGAATATGATTTTACTCTCCTTTCTCTGCCAGAAGATTTTTCATTACTTCCATTTCTCTGCACTTCCAACCAGGAGATAAGAATGGGGCTATTTCTCTCCTCTCCCTTCTACCATACAGCAATAATGGCAGGTTCTGGCAATAGTTCAGGTCTAGAGGAGAAATGTGTTAACCCTTGACATCCTAGGACTAGACCTCAAATCCTTTGCTGCCTTTTCTACCTTTTTGCTTATTTTTCCAAACCTAGGTCCTTAACTAACTACAGAGAAAAATGGACATTTCCAGTTTGGGTGGTTATATTGTGAGTTTATAATTCCTGAGTTCATAAGCCCAACATCAGTTGATTTCCTTGACAATGTGTTTCTCAGAGAAGAGGCCCAAGACTCGAATCATCCTGCAATTAGAGGGCCAAAGAAAGCCACAATTGAGCTATACCTTGCCAGTTTTCCATAATTATTACTATGACTTACTCCGATAGTACAGAATTGAGGCAAATGTGATCTGTGTGTTCAGCTATACCCCACAGGATCTTTACCTTCTGGGAGGGTGTCCAAAGTGTGTAACGGTCTATTTAAATGTTTTATATTTTCTGTATTTGCTCATGCATACCTTTGCGTCCTTTGTGCCTTATACATTTCCTTTGGAGTAAAATAAAAGGTGTTCCATAGCCAGTTCTTTTATGATACATTGAGTACTTTTGTCAGAAGGAATCCTATTACCCACTTTGGGGAAAAATCTGAGACACAAGCCATATCTAAAAATGTTTTAGTGGTTTTCTTTGAGGCAATCATAAGGGGCAAAGATAGAGAAAAAAGTATTTTTTTGAATCCAAGGTGATATCCCCTTACAACAGACCAAGTTCTATATAGCCCCAATATTCTTTGAAGGTTCTCTAGGCTATGAGATAGTTAGGAATCACAATTCATATATTTAGAACTGGAAGGGAAATTCAGGAGTTACCTAGCTCAATTTCTTCCTTTTACAGTTGAGGAAACTAGAAACCAAAGGAATGAAGAGTTGTGTCCAAGGTGAACCAGCTAGAAAGTAGCAGAGTCAGTATTCAAATCCAGATCCTCAGACTCTAAAGCTGCTCCTTTCCATGGTATCATGCTGCTACAGCCCAGTTCTGTTTGGAAAATATGGTCAGAATGTGTGTGTGTGTGTGTGTGTGTGTGTGTGTGTGTGTGTGTGTATTGTTATCCAAGCAATGTTATACAGATTTAAGCAAAATGGGAAAATATGATATCTACCCTAACTAAAATCTCCAATTAGTCAAATAAGTAATTAGAGTGGAATAGTACAGCCAAGGAAAGAGAAAAACCAAACATAGTTTTGGAGGAGAAAGGAAGGACATTAAAGAAAGAGTGAGAAGGAAGAGAAGTAATAGGGAGGACATTTTCAATTAACCATAATCTCAGAATTTATCAGGAACAATGGCAGAGACAACAACATACAATTCAGTAGTATATGGAAGCAAGATTTCTAGAATTGCTCATTCTTGCCTAGCATTTACCTCACTAGGCTAAACTCAAAGTTATACAATGCTACCAGGATGACCACCTTACCTCCGACCACCAGAAGACAACTACTGACACAACAAGAGAGATGTGATAATACCTTAGGAGGAGTTTCAACAGTATTTGGACTTTGGTGGAGCATCTGGGGCTTAAGAAAGTGTTATAAATGTAGCAAGGCCAACTTTATATTATTCTATATATAGCATATCTACAGTAGAAACTTGTTTTAAAAGTGGGTTGACTGAAATTTGAATTATTAAAACAAACCCTTGAAGAAAAAAAAATTATATGTCTATTTTGAGATGAGAAATACTATATAAACTCCCTATTCAGAATATCATAAATACAGAGCTGAGAGGGAATTTTGAGTTCATCTAATCCAAACTCAATTTTACAAATAAGGCCTAGAGAAGAGAAGTAGCTTGTTCAAGGACCCATCATCATAGTCATCTCATTGTTCACATTTATATAGCACTAAAGAAAGCAGGATTTGAACCTACATCCTCTGACTTTATATCCACTGTTCTTTCCAGTGTCTCCCTAATTCAACTTTTCAGCTCTCTTCAAATTCAACAGTTGTGAATTTTAATCATTAAAACTTTTTGTTCTTCTTCTGGTTGAGTGTTGAGTAGAAAAGGCAATTGATACCCACTATAGCCAGCCAGTTGGTGACAAACTATTTCATGGTAACTATGCTAATAGAAAATCCAAAATAGAAAATAAAAATTACAGTGGAAGAAGGGGAAATATGGATACAGAGCAGAAGAGTTCTACCACTAAAGAGGGACATTTGCCTATAATAAAACAAATCTCTGGTTCATTTCTCTAGTAAACCATTTGGAAGGGGAAATTCACAGGGTCCTTTGCTTTGATTGCTTTGACCTTTGATGGTCTGTAATCCTATAATTCTGTGCTATTCAATAAAGAGAAGAATTTCAAATTTCAGTAGGCAGTGCCCCAAACAGTAAGAGAACTGATGATGATGATGATGATGATGATGATGCTATTTAGATATATAGTATAATCAGGGAGATATTGAAACTGAGAGTAGGTGACTAGTTAAGTATATTGCAAAGAAGATTCTTTTTTAGGTGAATTATTAGATGAACTCTAAGGTCATTTCCAATTCATGTTTGGTGATTCTGTGAAGATACTGTGTACATCAGCTTCTCTACTTACCTCATTTCATAGATAAGTTCATTGAGACCAGTCCAATCAACTTGCCCAACTTGCCCATACAGCTCCTTAGTGGAAGAATGAGGACTAGAACCCAAGGCTCTCGACTCCTAGTTCCATATTCTTTTCACTTCAGCACAGTATTCCACAACTTTTTGATGTTTAATGAAGTTTGTGAGAAAAGAGTAAGGGAACAAGAGTAAGAGAGAAGAGTGAGAAAAGAGTAAAGGAGAAGTTAACAGAGAAATAAAATGAAAATAACAAACCTTCTGCTTCTGCAGTGCTGTGTATTTTTCCAAAGCAATTTTCTCACATAAATCATCTCATTTGGTACTCAAAACAAGCCTAAGGAGATAAGAAAGGGAGAGGAAGAAAAGCAAAGAGAAAGGAAGCAACATATTCCCTGCCTAGGTAGATATAAAATAGTTTGAGTTTAAGGGCATGTGAAGAGGAGATTGTATTATTGTTGTACTTGACTATCTTGCTTCTCAATTCATCACCAAAATATTCCATTTACAAATAATATATCAATTTATACAGCACTTCTGGTGAGGGCCTGTCAAGACCATTATTAGCTTTTCAAACAGCTCTCAGTAAACTGTGGAGCTGAGGCCTGAAAAGCTAGATTCAATTACAGTTTCTAAGTCCATATGGACTATTATCTGTACAAACATTGGAACATCTTCCATTAATTCAGAATCACATCTAGTCCAATGGAAAAAAAAACGGGTAAATGTTGACCAGTGGTCAAGGAGTTGCCATCCCAAAACACCAAATGCGCTCTAAAGCGGAGTGACTTGGGACTATGAAATGAACTTATCTGCACTGTGAAATTTTGACTTGTGGAGCTGTTATAATCTTGATGACTAATACCTGAGAATCTCTATGGATCTCCAATTGTTTTCTCTAAGTATATGTCTACATGATATCATTTAACAGACTGAGAAGCACAACAGTTAGGGTTATTAGAGGACGCTACCCTAAATGATTCAATTGAAGTTTGCTTGTGATCATCTACTTGCATCCACACATCTCAGAAATGATGACTACAAAAAAGGAACCTTGGACAAAGGATGAATCTGCCTACTAAATAACCAGACTAAAGAACCAAATATAAGACATAAGAAATCTTGTCCTTAAAACCCCCCAGCCTTAGGAAGAGAAACAGACAAGGAGAGTGAAATCACCTCCGAATCAAAGAAGTTCATTGACTTAGGTATCAGTGTCAGAACACGTAGTTTCCTCTGGATCCAGACTCCATCTGGAGGACTTGGTTTGGTTCTAGATGTCACAATTTAGAAAACACATTGATAAGCTGCAAGTGTCCAAAGGAGAGCAAGAAGCATAGTGAAGGGCCTTGAGTCAAGGTCATCTGGGAGCAATTCTCTGCTACTTCTAGGATAAAATACAGACCCTCTTTCTGGCATTTTCTGGCCCTTCGTGACCTATTTCCAACCCAGTCTTATAATACATCTCCATCCTCATATACTCTCTACCAGCCCATCAAATTAATCTTCCTGATGTTCTTCCAACAAAATATTCCATTTCCTATCTCTGTGCTTTTGCAAAGGTCATCCATCAGGCCAGAAGTACATTTCTTCCTTCCCTTCTACTTTTTAGACACCCTAGCTCCCTTTAAAGCTCAACCAAAATGAGAGGCCTTTTCTTATCTCCTGGACTACTAGTATATCCCACAAAAAATTTACTACCCAAGCAACCAGAATAAAGGCAGAAACTTAATAGGTTCTTAATAAATACTTACTGATTGATTAATGAATTGAAAGAGTTGAGGAATTTTGTGAGGAAAAAACTGTTAGGAATAGGATAGATGTCTTCTAGTTTAAGAAGAGATGCTACATAGAAAAATAATTTGATTTGTTCTATTTTATTCTTGGGGGCAAAACCAGGAACAATGGGAAAAAATATGAAGAGAGATAACAAAGCAATAAAGTAAAAGAAGAAAAAAGTAATAGAGATTTGCATCCTCGTGTATAATGTTTTTTTTTCTGTTCTGCTTCTTATATGAAAATGTTCTCTCTTTCCTTCTCTCTCCTTATCTCTCGTCTTTGATCCCTCTCCTTTTTCTTCTGTGTCTCAGAATGTTAATATACATGTGTATATGCACATAAATATAGATGTATACATACATATTTTTAAAATGCTGGTGACTTTTTATCATATGGATGCCTAATTCACTCATTAGTTGAGAAAAATAGATCTAGCCTTTCTAAATGACAACTTTCAATGTTTGGCCCTTAACTAGGAAAACTATGACAATAATTACAAAGAGGAATATTTAGTTTTGATAAAAAGAAAACAATTCCTATTAGTACTATCTGAAGACAGAATGAACTTCTCTGTAAGTAGGGAGTTCCCCCACACCAGAGATCTTCAAATAAAGATTGAATAATCATGGGTCATGAATATTGTAAAGAGGATTCATTTTAGGATGTGTTGGGGTCTCTCTAGATGAGAGCTGAAACCCTTTCCAGCTCTTATGACTCAATGGTCCTTAGTGCTGACATCTGAGTCTATTCTTATGAGTAGATCTCTATTCATTGGCTGGCTGATTCTGCTAGGATTTCTACATCCATCATCCATGTCAACAGCCTGAGGATAAGGAGTGACTACATCCCACACCCAATCCACATCAACATAGGTAGTTATAACTATTTATAAAATAGTTAATTGGTTCTGAATGCCACAATTTAGGAATATACCTATATTAGGTAATACCACACATACTACAAATTAGGAATATACCAATAATATGAAATATACCCTAATCAGTACAGTGTAGACCCTGTCTAGCTATTCCTGCCATCCTGTGAAGCTTAACACATGGTATCCTCAACTCCCAAAAGAGAAATTATTTTTCTCATCTCTCTGTAAAAAATGGACAGATGCCTATCCATTGACTATTCCCAGATCAGTAAGTGGCCTGAGAGTTCATTCATAGTCTTGGATATGACTTTGAAAAGTTACCATTTAGAAATGTTGGATCTGCTTTTTTCAACCAATAAAAGAATTATCCCCCTCAGACCTCTGCATGATCTCCAAATAAGAAACCACTAGCATCTTTCACTTCATCGTTTTGCTGTCTGTCTTCACATATGGATTCAGTCTACTTTGAGAATTGGGATTTGGGAAGTAGTCCCAAAAGATTCCTAATCAAATCTACCCAAATACCTGCACTATTTTTAAATGGCTCCCACCACTAGATAACAAAACCCAGAAAATATCTATAAGATAGTGACCCCTGGGGACATTCTGGGGAAGGAAATTAAAATGCCATTTCAATGGAAAAAAATTTGAATTTATAATCTTGGGTATTTCAATCTGTTCTTTTGAAGCTTGGCAGTATAACAAATCATTGTCATACTTTTTGGGGGGAAATTTTGTGGGAAGTCTGATTAGATTTATTTTTACATAACTATATTCCCACTGATCCTATTTAAAAGAGACTAATCTTGAGATTTTTGCTTTTAAAAAAATCAAAATTAGTTTTACTTTTTCCAAAGAATTTTCCAATGACTTTTAATAAGATCCAAACCCTCTCCCTATATACCTCCCCTCAAGATACCTATACTTGATTGTCTTTGCAGCTTGATTTCTTCAGGCAATGGAGAAGAAGTATAGAGTCACTCTGCCAATCTCTCTTCCTCTTCCATTTCAGGTTCACTGAAATAGGCCTAGATTTACAATCTGCATCTCTGTGTGAAAGCAGCTTGAATGTCAGTTCTCCTGGGGTCTTCAAGACATGACAGCCTTGGCAGACCTGCTGGTATCTAACCCAAACTGGAGTAGCCTTAACATTTCTATTCTGCTGCATCAATATTTTAAGAGTTTTGTTGCAAAGTTGGAAAAGCCTTTTGTCTCTATAGGGAAGCAGAAGGCAGGCCATTCCTTGAAGCCTTTTTCTCTAGTTGGTTTGAGAATCAGGAATTATTCAGGCTGGAGGCTCAGGTTTTCAGTTGTGAAAACTTTCCTCTAGAGGGAGCTAGACTATATAGCACCTTGCTTTTAAATCAGCTTTTAGTCAAAAAATGGAGAGAAAAGAGATTGATGATCAACTGATGAAATCATAAAAACCTAGACACTAGGCTGGAAGGAACTTTAGAAGATATCTCATCCAATGCCCTCATTTTACACATGAAGAAACTGAGGTCCAGAGAATTTCAATCTCTTGGCTAAGGTCACATATATAGTAAATGTCAAATGTCAAAAGCCTCTCTGGCCATATTCCAGCCTACTTACTGTTTTTTAAATACAACTAGTTTCATGTTATTGATTTTAAATCCCATATCTTCTCCTAAACTTTATGAAGCAGATTAAAGCACTTTATTAATTTGTCATACATTAGCCTTTCTTTATCCCCTTTCCATTTTTCACCTTCATACTCTCAAGTACCCAGAGTTCTTGCGAACTCACCTGCCCAAGATGATGTTACCTTTAGAATTTTCTTTTCCAACAATTAATTAGAATTTATTAAATACATACTATTTGTTAGGTACTGCACTAGGTACTACAAATACAAGAACAGAAATAAATAAATAAATAAATAACAGTTCCTGCCCTCAAAAAGTTTACATTCTTCTTTCCTATTCATCTATGTTTTATTCACTCTAGATCTTGGTGGGTGATAGGCCAACTAATTTGATGCATCACATAACAGATGCTTAAATATTGTCTTTTGAATTGAAACTGTAAAGCACCCACAGCTGTAAGGAACTATTACAACTATGTTCGAATATGTAAAAATAATTCCACTTAATTAAGCCACTTATTCTTGTCTATGTTTGAGCAATTGCATTTTTCTTCAGTCAATGGAGCTAGAAGAGAGCCTCTCATATGGCAAAAAATCTTTTAAGTCCTGATTGCAAAATCTTTTTCTGTCCTGAGACAGGAAGCAACCAACTGACTTTTTCCAGAGTTTCAGGCTAGACTTCAAGATTTAGAGTTTAAAAGTTGACAGTTAGGTGTCTAAATTGTGATTTAATTCCTATAAGTAGTGAAACGCCATGGATGGCAATATCTGTTTATCTATTGCTTCTATTCTATAAGTGATCACATGACTGGTCCAACTCTTTTGGTATATGTCCTGGATTGTATGTTATAGAGTATATAAATGATTGACCATATCTTGTTTTCAGCAGCTAGGTGGCAAAGTGGACAAAGCGCCCAGATTTGCAGCCAGGAAGACTTGTTTTTCCTGAGCTCAAATCTGCCTTTAGACACTTACTAACTATATAGCCCTGGGCCAGTCCCTTAACCCTATTTGCCTCAATTCCTCATGTGAAATGAGCTGGAGAAGAAAATGGCAGACCAATCGCAGGCCAAGAGAATTCCAAAAGAGGTCAAAAAGAGCCAGACACAACAGAAAAAAAAATACTGAATAGCAAATTCACTGTATATAAATTTTTATGGAAAATTAAAATAACAAAGCACTGTTATACAGTCATATCAATCCTGACTGACTCTTCATAACACTACTTAGGATTTTCTTGGCAAAAATGTTGGAGTTGTTTGCCATTTCCTTCCCCAACTCATATGACAAATGAGGAAACTGAGGCTCAGAGCACACTGTTACTAAGTATCTGAGGCCATCTGAATTTGCGTGTTCTTAATTCCAAGTCCAGCATTCTATCCATAGAGCCACTCAGCTGCCCTTCCATTAAATAAAGGCTTTCACAATGTTAACTCGCAGTTAATGATAGAAATGTCAGTTACTATAGCAGAAAGATAGGAGGAAGGGAGAGAGCTCTTTAGGTATGAGAGAAGACATTTGAGCATCCTTCAAATGATACCAGGCAGGCAGGTGCCTCATCTGCCTAATTAGGATCAATCTTCTGCTTATGGACTCTGAAAGAGATAAAAGCAGGCAGTATGCTCTCTCTGTACTTGAATCCATTTTCTACTCAGCTGGAAAAGTGATTTTCCAAGGATACAATAAGTCTGATCTTGTCACCTCTCCTACTCAATTAACTCAGAGACTAGTTCTCCATTACTTTTGGGTTCAAATATGAAATTCTTTGTTCGGCAGTTAAACCCTTTACACCCTGCTCTCTCCTTCCTTTTTGCCCTTATATTTTGCTGCCTTCCATATTCTTTATGATCTATAATGCCTGCCCTCTTGCTATCTCCCAAACTTGACATTCCAGCCACCAACACGATGTTGTTTCAATGACTGCCCCAATGATTAGAATACTCTACCTCTCACCTCTTCAGCTCTGACTTCTGACCTTCCTGGCTTATTTTAAGACTCACTTCAAATTTCATCTTCTCCAAGAAGGCCTTTCTTCCCATACTCTAACAACTATTAGCATTTTCTTTCAGAAATCATCTTCTATTATATTGTATATATGGTACATGCAGAGTTATTTGTGTCATTTCCCAATTAGAATGAGAGCTCCTTGAAAGCATAGACTGTTTTTGTCTTTGGCACAAAGTAAGTGACTAATAGGAATACTTCTTGACTGATAACAGGAAGAAGAAGCAAAGAGAAAAATCTTCAAATTGCATAATCAAGTCAACAAAGATTTAGGAAATATCCATTATATATGCAAACACAGTGTAAGAAAAACAAGAATGGAATGGTCATCTCCCAATTCTGGTTATAGGAATAAATTCTATTGTTGTTCAGTTACATGCTACTCTTCATGGCCCCATTTGTGGTTTTCCTTAGATACTGGAGTGGTTTGTCATTTTTTTCTCATGCCCATTTTACAGATGAGGAAACTTAGGCAAATAGGATTAAGTGATTTATCCATAATCATATAGCTAGTGAGTATCTGAGTTGAGATTTGAACTCAAGAAGGTAAGTCTTCCTGACTATAACTCTGGCACTCTATCTATTGTATCACCTAGCTATCCTATAGGAACAAAAGGATGTGTAATAAAAGAAGTGGAATGAGTGATGCTGATTTGATTTCTATGCCCACATATAACCAGAAGCTTGTGTGTAGAAATATATGTAATGGTCCTATCTATACAAACCCGATTACTTCAAGTGAAAAATAACTTGCATTACTGTCACCTCTTTTAAAAATATTTTGACACCAGTTAGTTTTGAATGTCCTTTATTGATTCTCTGAAGTGGGAAAAAGGCCTTCAGACCACCTGCGGTTAAGTATGAAAAATGGACAGTTCAACAGCCTTCCCCTCCCCACTGTCCCAAAGACTATTCCATTTTATTTCACAGGTTTCATTCCCTGAAGGATTTGGTGCTCCTTCTGATCTGCATAGCCTTTCTCCCTCCATTTTGGCTTTAAATCACCAGCTTGGCTCCTCTCTTTCCCTATACCATCCCTCTTCATCCAGGGAATAAAAATCTCAAACTAATATCAATAGCTTTTCTTGATTCAAGTGCTACCTAAATTGTGGAGCCCAAGCCACTGGTATTGTATCCAACAGACAAGAATTGTTCCCCCCTGCCCATCCTGCTGGGCAGGATGTTGATATGTTGAATAAAATGATGAGACAATTGATATCAGGGAGAAAGCAGAAGATAAACCCGCCATAGGACCAAGAAGCAAAGGCTCATACTTTAGAGGCAGAAGAGGAACTTGGGTTGAAGTACCAGTAGAGGGTAGAAAGCAGCAGCAGTAGAAATCCCCCTCTCAGCAGAAAAAAAACAAGACAACTACACAGTCTCACATTTTTGTTCTTTGATTCAATGGTTTCCCAAATTCTGACTATCAGCATCCCACACCATTGCCAAACATAGGTAGGAGCAAGACAATACAGAATGGCTCAAGTGTTAAGACAGAGATAGAGACAGAGACAGAGACAGAGACACATAGAGAGAGAGACAGAGAGAGAACAAGACAGAGAGAGATAGACAGAGACGAGAGAGAGATAGAGAGACAGAGACAAGAGAGAAAGATGCAGAGAGAGACAGAGACAGAAACAGAGAAATAAAGAGACAGAGAGAGAAAAAGAAAGAGAGAGAGGGGAGACAGAAAAGGAGGGAAGAAAGGAGGGAGGGAAAGGGAGGGAGAGGGAGAGAGAAAGAAAGAGACAGAGACAGACAGAGACAGATTGTTCTAGACTAAATCCAACATTCAGCCGGAAAAGGAATGAAGCATGGCTGGACTGAGTACTTTCTTTAAATGGAAATTTGGGGAGGAATATCCAATCAGAGGTGAGACTTCAGGAATTCTTCCAATGTGTGAATTTCAGGGCTAAAGTGAACCATCAAGATGGACAGCCAACCATGGCAGAGGAAGTCAGAAGTATAACCTAGAGAGGAACACCTGAACCCCCACATTCATATGTCTTTAGTGGGGGGAAGCAGAGATTATGATGTTTATATCGCATTTGAAGACATTCCAAATGTTTTACATTAATTATTTCATTTGAGACTTACAATGGCCCTGAAGATAGGTGCTGGGAAAATTATTGCCCCCATTTAACAGATGAATAAATACTCATCTAAGCTGTGTGACCCTGGGCAAGTCACTTTAACCCCAACTGCCTCAACAAGAAAAAAAAAAAAAAAGGAAGAAACACTTGTCTAGTCATCATGTGTTTTTTCCCCTTTCCTTCAGAAACAATGAGCTCTATAATGATCTAGTCTAAAACACTAGCCAACAAGTCCTCCATGTCTGCTAAATTGTTTCTTGAGGGAGGTACCCACATCAGGGCTATCAGCAGCAGCTGTTTTCTTCTTTATTGTCTTAACAAAGAAGCCTGATGAGTGACTTAAGTCTTTGGCACAGTGCTTAAGAGTAGACATCACCATTTGAGAGATCTTGTAGAGCATCTAATTAGAGCGATTTAGAATTATGCTCACTTTGAAACATCCAAGGCTTCCATCTGCTAGTGCTGAAAGACACCTCTCAGAGGCACTAATCTATGTAACATCCTGTGGCTCTGATCCCTGAACAACTTAAGGACTTAAGAAGCAGGAACTCTTCTTTTTGGATTATGCCTTGTAGTTGGTCACAGTATCATAAATAGGATAGAATATTCAGATTCATTTCCCATGCCCTTTTAATTAATCTAAACAGAATGCATAGTAATCTAATTCAATAAGCATTAGGTATTTCCTATGGTCCAGCATTATTCTTGACATTGAGAATAATGAAGATAAAATGAAAATAGTCCTTGATCTCAAGAAGTTTCTACTGGGGGAAGATGGCAAGAGAGCTAAGCCTTAAAGGAATCTGAGACTGATGCAAGATTTGAGAAAGTGAGATATTCCAGGAATTGAAGAACAGAGACTGAGCAGAGGCAAGGACAGAGAAAGAATGACAAATTTGGAAAACAACAATTAGCCCACCTTAGTAAGAATATGAGTTATTTAAAGGGGAATAATGTATTGAGTTGAGATTATTTCTCTTTCATATTAATAGCCAATTATTAAGATTGGGAAGAGCCTAGCTTTTTTTTTTTTTTTCCTGTCCAATCTGTTAAAGATAAGGCTAGTGGAAAACAGGATGAACATTTTCCTCATTTGGGTATTGCTATTCTACCCAATTAGATCAGATGTCCAATCTCCAGGTCCATTGTCTTCTGCACAAGTTTGGCTGGGAGATAAGAGATTCATTGTTTAGATTACCTAAAGTTTGGAGTAACTTAAAAGTAAAAGACATTATTAAAGTTCATTTGAATAGGTTCAGCCCCTCATTGTAATATTCATTCTCTCTCATTATTTGTTAACCAATCAGAGTTGATTGCTATGTTCTAGGACATCCACTTTTCCAAGGTCATAAAAACCTTGAGTCTGTTGCCATGAGAGTCTTTGGCATTTAAGAGTGCTACTTACCTATCTTATAAAATGATAGCATTATTAATGACTAATTCCTCAGAAATTATGTTTCTTGAATCTTTTAAGTGTTACAAAGCCTAGAAAGGCACACTGGGACCAAATTGTGAAAGGCTTTGAACACTTAGAGTTTTATCCTGGAGGCAATAAAAATCCCCTGAAGATTCTTGGGCAGCCAGATGGCACAGTGGCTAGAAAGCCAAGCCTGGAGTTAGGAAAACCTGAATTGAAATCTAGCCTCACACACTAGCTGTGTGACCCTGGGCAAATAACTTAATGTTGTTTTGCCTCAGTTTCCTCATTTGTAAAATGAGCTGGAGAAGTTAATGGTAAACAACTCCAGTATCTTTGCCCAAAAAAAAAAAAAAGGATCATAAGACTCAATTACATCAGAACAACAAAACAGATTTTTGAATTAGGCAGCAATATGATCAGATTTGGGGAGAAATAGTATGCTCACAATATTTCCCCCTTAAAAGTCAACTGCCCTCCAACTTGAAATTGCTTTATATTCATTTTGTATTTACTTACCTATCTATATATCATTTCTCACCAAGAAAATATGAGCTCCTTAATGGCATGGACTATTCCATTTTGTTTTTCTAACCCCAATCAATCAACAATCATTTATTATCTCAGCCAATCATCTGGCATTTTATTAAGTGCCAATTATTTACCAAGCACGGTGGATACAAAGGGAGGCAATCCTTGCTCTTGAGGAGCTCATAATCTGATGGAGGAGACATCATACAAACAACTCTGTACACAGTATGTATAATGGATAAATTGGAGGGAACAGAGGAGGGGAGACACTGAGATTAAGAAGAATTGAGAAAAGCTTCCTGAAGAAGGCAGAATTTTAACTGAGATTTGAAGGAAGCTGGGGAAACTTGGAGATAGAGATAAGGAAGGTAAACATTCCAGGCATGAAAGGAATCCAATGAAATTGCTTGGAATGAGGAGATGAGGAAGTAAGGGGTAAGAACTGTATTTGTTGTTCAATCATTTCAACCCTGTCTAAGGACTATCTCCAGTTGTTCTGATCTGTATCTTGCCATTTGACCAAGATGGCTCTGGAGGAAAAAGTAAGGTTGATAAATTTGCACAGCTCAACCTCAATTAATTCAGTACACTTGCATGTCATGACTTTACCTCCTAATGTTATGGTCCCCTCTTTGAGAATGAAGGACCAACAACAATCTCTGTGAGTAGTGCTGCTCCTCACTCAGCTCTTTCTTTTTTCCTTCCTTCTTTTTCTTTCTTCCTTTCTTTCCCTTGCTTCTGTCCACATAATGTTTCTTTTTTATTATTATTAAAGCTTTTTATTTGCAAAACATATGCATGGGTAATTTTTCAACATTGACCTCTGCAAAGCTTTCTGTTACAAATTTTTCCCTCCTAGCCCTCAACCCTCCCCTAGATGGCAGGAAGTCTATTACATGTTAATTATGTTAAAATACTTGACAAATCAAATATGTGTATACATATTTTTACAGTTATCTTGCTGTGCAAAAAAAATTGGATCTACAAGAAAAAAAAATCTGAGAAGGGAAACATAATGCAAGCAAGCATCAATAGAGAGCACCACATAATGTTTCATACTCTTACCTGTAGATGCTCTGCCCAAAGAAATGTAAATGTTTTTTCCATCATTGAAACCTTCCAAGATATATTTGGGGTTTACCAGCTAGATTTCTTTCTATAGGACCAAGACTTAAATCCAAATAATTCTGTTTCTCCTTGATTGGCCAATAATGGGTTCCAAGTCAAGTCCCAAATGGTCACTGTGTGGGTTCTGATTGGCTCATAGTGAATATAAATAGCAATTATTCCTGTTTTGGCCAAATACCTAGAGTCTTCCCCTCCTGGATTGGAATTTGTTGTTGTTGTTGTTGTTGTTGTTGTTGTTGTTGCTAGATAAAGAAAGCCATTCTTTACCGGAATTCTTATCTAAGCTTAATCATTGAATGAGCATTGCCTCAGGCAAACTAGACCTGTTAAAGATCTTAACTTTAAAAGACCAAGATCTTCCACTATATCAGGGACATCTCCAGTCACCTTGATATGTCTCAGGTGGCTCTGGAGGGGAAAGTAAGGCAGGTGACCTTGCACAGCCCTCCCTAACTTAAATCCAATTCACTTGTATGTCATAGTATCTATCACCTCCCTGATATTATGATTCTCTTTGAGAATGAAGGACAAAGAGTAACAATAACAGTCCTTTCCAAATCTTTATGACTCCAAATGGAGTTTTCTTGGCAAACATATTGAAGTAGCTTCCCATTTCCTTCTCCAGCTCATTTTACAGATGAGAAACTGAGGCAAACAGGATTAAGTGACTTGCCCAGGATCACACAAGTAATATGTGTCTGAGGCCAGATTTGAACTCAGAAGGTGAGTCTCCTTGACTCCATGTCCAGTACTCTATTATGCTACCTAACAGCCCAAAATTGCCCAATAATTGCATTGAGCTTAGTAAGTGCTAGGTCCTGTGCTAAGTCCTGGAGATTCAAAAAAAGGAAGAAAACATTTTAAAAAGTATCTGCTACCAAGTGCCATGCATAGTAATAGATACATGATAGAATCTCTCTTACTAAAAGCTTGATTAATTAATTAAAGTAAGTAATGAAAATGGACAAGAAAATTGTGCTTTAAAAAGCATAACATCAGAGGCATAAAACTAATTCCCATCATTAGAACAAGGTTTTATTTTATTTTATTTTATTTTATTTTGGTGGGATAAGGACATCTCACCATTGTTCAAGGATGGCCCTTATGTCAGTAAAAAGACTGAAAAAGATCAAGGAATTAAATGCCTTCTGATTCTTTCTGCCCTGATTTCAAGTTTATAGCTGAAGTCACTATATTTGCAAAACTTGGCTCTCTTTTCTTCTCTGTATCTTTGCTTTTACAGCTTGTTCAATATCTTTGCTCAAAAAAGAGCCACATTTCTCCCTTTTCCTGAATATCAATCCAATCTACTTTTTAATCAAATGTAGGTGAGAAAAGAATTTTATATTTTTCAAAAATTCTCTTGCTTTGATCTAGCCATGCAGGTTTGCAATGCTGCTCTAATGTTAATCCCCAGCAAGGTATCAATTGACCTCTGGAACAAATACTTCCAACACTATAAACCTCCCTGGCTCCACAAAGCCCATAGGTCAGTCTCTATGTTTTATGAGTGTGTAGATAATTAATTCTGTCCCCTTACAATTTTTAGTCAAGGAGTTATCTCCTTGATAGCCTATTACTTTGAAGTGTCTTGTTGCAGAGGTTATATGGGCATTATCAACTGTAAGAAGAATTCTTTCTCAAATTGTAAAATTCTGTCAGGAAATATTTGAGCATTCATTAAAATCAGAACTGGAATATGAACATACTATGTCAAAAGAACCACTGAATTGAAATCAGAAGATTCTAAGCTTTGTCACTTTCTTTATGACTTTGGGAAGTCATTTAAACTCTCTGTGCCTCATTTTCCCCACCTATAAATATTAGTTTTTCTACTTACTTTAAGAATAGCCTCAGGTGAGAAGGTGAAAAGCCCTAGTTGTAAATGTGTTCCAAAAATTGTTGAAACCCCCCAGTTGGGAATAACCTCGACCCAGGGGCATTCTTTCTGAAAGAAAAAAAAAAATGAAAAGACAAGACAATCAAAGGAATCAAAATTTCTAATTTTTGAAACAATACCCGACATATATTGAACAATTAAAGAATTGCATACACAAGGAGGACAAAAGATAGTTTCCCTGCTGGTCTTGTGGAGATATCTTGGAATGCCCTTGGAATGTGTAAAGTTTACATGCTAAAATGTTTATTCCCAGTTCAACTGAGAATTAATCAAAAACAAAACTCCTGTGTTACCTTAATATACTCAGGCACTATCTTTTAGTCAATCACTTGAAAAAAGAAGCATTAGTCTTGGTACCATAATGATTTTAATGACAGAGTCAAATTCATCTAGATTTAATAGCTTTTTATTTTTATAAATACATGCAAAGATAATTTTCAAATTCACATTTGCAAAACTTTTCATTCCAAATTTTTTGCCTTCTCTTCCCTCCCCCACTCTCCTAGACAGAAAGCAATCTAATATAGGTTAAACATGTACAATTCTTCTAAATATATTTCCATATTTGGCATGCTGCACAAGAAAAATCAGATCAAAAAGAAAAAAACACAAGAAAGAAAAAAAAGTAATACCAAAACAACAACAAAAGGTGAAATTACTATGCTTTGATCCATATTCAGTCTCTATAGTTTTCTCTGTATGCAGATGGCTCTCTCCATCACAAGTCCATTGGAATTGCCTTAAAATTCACCTAAATTTAAACCCTGTCTTTCATACTTATTAGTTATGTGAACTTGGGCAAGTCACTTAAGTCCCATGACCCTCAGTTTTCTCATATGTAAATTGGCAATAATAATAATACCTACAATATAGAATTGCTGTCACAATGCATGCAGAAAGCTTAGAAAATTCTGAAATCCAATATAAATTCTAGCTATTATTATCATTGTAATTATGATTATTACTGGAATATACCATACTGTACAGGAAGCTAGGTGGCATAATGAATAGAATACTGGGTCTAGAGTCAGGAAGACACTTTGTCCTGAGTTCAAATCTAGCCTCAGACATTTACTAGCTATGTGACTGTGGGCAAAGTTATTTAACCTTGTTTGCTTCAATTTTTTCATTTGTCAAAGAACCTGAAGAAGAAAATGGCAAACCACCCTAGTATCTTTGCCAAGAAAAACCCAAATGGGGTCATGAAGAGTCAAACAGAACTAAAACAACTAACAACAAAATGGCATCCTAGGCCAAACCTAAAATAAGAATACCATCCACAATCATTGCTTTCCTTCTCCCTAGTCTTCCCAAGAAGACGCTGCCAACACTGAGTTATCTACTTTGTAAAAAACATCTTCTCTAAGGCAGTTATAATTTTTTTGGTCTGACTGGGCAATTCAATTCAAATATCTTTAAATTCTCTTCCTTGGTATTAATAACATTTAAGATTATCTGTCAAAAAAAAAGAATATCTGTCAAAGTTACTTCTATTACTTATTCAGCTTAATTAGCAGAGCAGCCTCAAAAATTTAGGTGTGAAGTTCAAATGTTTAGCAAAGACAAATAAGTAGAAGAATTCTTTGGAGGCATTTTAACTGGTTCATCATGAGTTACCCTCCCATTGAACCTAGATTTCAATCTGTATTGGTGGGGCTGATGATAGTTCTTGAGCTCTCCTGTTGCATCCATCTAGACCTTGGATAGTGTTAACACATCCTCATATTCTCCTTTTTTTAATCCTTTTTTTTCTGTGACAGGAGGAAAGCTAGACTTCTTAGTATGGCAGTTTCCACTGGCACTAAACCAGGCCAACTGTTGCTGTTCCCAGTGCCCCTAGAATCAATATAAGTTACCACCTGATAAAGTTTGTCTTTGCTAGATAACTTAGCAAATCCTTCCATCTGTTTAAGATGGTAGGTTTGAAGGTCAATGAGCTAGACTTGACAGGATCAAACATTATCAAGACCTATATGGGCACAATAAATTTAAGAAACAAAATGAAAGTTGGAAAGGAAAAAAAATGCTTTATGGCTTGCCTGAATTTTTTTTTCCTTAAACCTTGGATCTTTCTTACAACCAAAGAATTGGCATGTGCCCAATTTCCAATCAGAAGGTTTTGCTTTGACTGTGTCCATTTATATTTGAATTTCCCTTTAAAAAATTATACTGTACAATTTTTATTCCACCAGCATGCACTTTTTGATAGGGAACAATAGTTAAATTTCACATGCTAATAACTAAAACCTTGTAAAATACTAGCACCAGGTTGAAATTTATGTATTCTACAATATTGGCTGTGCATGCCTTTTAATTATTTTTTATTGGGTTTAGTGTTGATCTGCAAGGCACTAATATATTCAACACTGACATGAAATGGTTTTTTGAGAACTAATAATATCTTACCTTTCCATAAACATGGGAAAGTTACTTAATCTCCTATAACCTCAGTTTTCTCATCTATAAAGTGGGGATAATAGCAACACTTCATAGGGCTAATGTGAAAAAAAGTAATTTATAGTACTTAAATTTAATTTGTGTGTTTTTTATTTATTTAATTGTGAGTTATTATCATTACTATCCAAAGAGATCTCAAGGTACTTCTAATCTCACCTAATCTTGCAAAACTAAGTGCCATAATATAATAATAAAACAGTATTTACATAGCACTCTAAAGTTTGCCAAGTGCTTTACAAATATAATCTCATTTGATCCTTACAACAACACTGAGAGGTAGCTGCTATTATTATCCCTTATTTTAGACAATAAAAGAGGCAAACAGCAATTAAGTGACTTGCCCAATATCACACAGCTAGCAAGTCTATGAGGATAGATTCTGAATACAGATTCTCCTGACTCAAGATCTATTATGACTTAACTGCTTACAGTGTATCACACACTAGAAATACAAAGACAAAACAAAATTCTCCAACAAGCATTGCCCATCCCTGAATTCCATTATATTGTGGATAAACTGATGTGTGACAGTTTTTACCTTGCAGGAAAGATGCCACAAAATTACTTATGTAACAGAACATCACATGTAATAAAATGTTGTATGTCATATAAACTGACATATGACATCATGTGTCATATATATATATATATATATATAATATAGAATTAAGGGGTTGGGATAAATGCTAAAGGTAATTTGATATAAAGTCCAATCCCTCTAATTGAGAGATACAATTGTAGAATAATCTAGTATAGAGAAAGCTGGCCTTGGAGTCAGAATTCCAAGGTTGGAGTTTCAACTTGAGGTACACCCCTTTATCTGTGTGACCCTGAACATCACACAAATCTGTCTAAACCTGCTTCCTTCTCTGTAGCATAGGTTTGATAACAGTATCACTCACAGTGGTTGTGAAGATAGAATTGAGGGGATGTAGATAAAGTGCTCTTTAAACCTCAAGTATTAAATGTAACATAATAATAATACCTCACATCTCTTTTGTATATATCACTTCATTTCTATATATTACTTATCTGCCTCTTAGATTCCCTAGCTTTTTTAAAAGCATAGTTAAAACACCTCTCTGTCCCCATCACCCTGTAATTTCTTAGTATTCATTTATTTTAGAATTTCTTACTTGTCAACAACTTACCTCTTCTTCATAGAATTTAAACTTTTGAAGGACAAGGACTGCTTTCTTTCCAATAATGTTTTATATTTTCCAAATATATGTAAAGATAATTTTCAACATTCATTTTTGTAAGACTTCGTGTTCCAAATTTTTTCACCCTCCTTTCCTTTTCTCTCCTCTCCTCAAGGCAACAATCAATCTGATATAGGTTAAATATGCGCAATTCTTTTAAACATATTTCCATATTTGTTGTGTTGCCCAAGAAAAAAATCAGATCAAAAGAGAAAAAACCATGAAAAAGAAAAAAAAAAAAAACAAAAAGCAACAACAACAAAAGTGAAAACACTAATGCTTCAAATGCACATTCAGTCTCCATAGTTATCTCTCTGGATGCAGATGGCATTTTCCATCCCAAGTCTAGTGGAATTGCCTTGAATCACCTCATTTTTGAAAAGATCCAAGTCCATCACAGCTGATCATCACATAATCTTGTTACTCTATACAATGTTCTCTTGTTTCTGCTCACTTCACTTAGTATCAGTTCTTGTAAATCTTTTCAAACTTTCCCAAAATCAGCTTGCTCATCATTTCTTATAGACCGGTAATATTCCATTATCTTCACATACCATAACTTATTCAGCCATTCCCCAACTGATGGGCATCCTCTCAATTTCAAGTTCCTTTTCACTACAAAAAGGGCTGCTACAAGATAAACAAGGATTGCTTTGTAACTTCAGCACTTAGCACACTGCCTAGCCTATAATGGGTATTTACTAGATGTTAATCAATTAACTTATAAATTCTTGTTGAATAATAATAATAACTGGTGTTTGTAATAGAGCTTCAATGTTTATAAAGCACTTTACAAATATCTAATTTTATTCTCTTGTTAATTCTGAAAAGTAGATCTGATTATAATCACCAATCTATTATATTTATAGTTGAGGAAAGTGAAATAGAGTTTAAGGGACTTGATCCAACTCATTTAGCTAGTAAATTTCTGAGGTTAGATGTGAAGTTAAATATTCTTAATCCTAAATCCAGTGTTCTGTCCATTGGGCAACCCAGCTTTCTTTGGAACTGTGTGAATGTTCCTTATGAGAATCCTATAATTTAGAGAGGTCAGGCATTGTTATCATATTGACAAATGAGAAAACTGATACTTAAAGAAATTAGATGATTTATCCAGTCACAGAAATAATAAATAGTAAAACTAGGGACAGCTAGGTGATGCACTGAATAAACCACATGAATCAAAAAGACCTAAGTTCAAATTCCATTTCAGATACTAGCTGTATGACTCTAGGTAAATCACTTAACCTAGTTTGCCTCAGTTTTCTCATTTGTAAAATGGGCTAGTGAAGAAAAAGTCAGACAAATCCAATATTTTTGCCTAGAAAACCCCAAATGGGGCATGAAGAGTTAGTCACAAGCAAGACTAAACAACAACAACAGAATCAGGACCAGGACTCAAATATTCGGCCTTTCAGCTCAAACTCCTTCCACTGTACTAGAATGAAGTATTTTATTTATACTAGAAGTATTTAATTTCAAGCATAAGCCAGGTTAAGAAGGCTAAGGCATTTTCTGAAGGAAAACTATCAGTTAACACTGGATAGGCTCTTACTCCCCTAAGTTATATGGCTGGGAAAGAATTCTGAACAGCATCAGCATGACTTCAAAATCTGAGGTGCTCTTTGGATACCACAATTTGGGATGTGTGAGAATAGTTTACAGAAAGTTCACTGGAAGAAGGATTTGGGGAATTCTTTATTCTAGGCAAGAATAATTTAAAGAGTCACTTAATTAGGAGTTAGTTTCATGTATAAATTGTCACCAGTATAAATTAGCTCATGTCTCCTAAAAGAAGTTCCCTTCGATTCCTAGTTTATCCCTAAATCAGGGTCATTTGCTATATTTTACCAAAGCATTTAGGCACATGCTCTCATCTAATCCTCATTTCCACATCTCACTATTAGGCATAAACTGTATTTTGACTAAATTTGCCTTTCCCCCATTTCCTTGTACCTCGGCTCTTTACCTCCCTCAGAAGTCTATATTTTAAAAGCATTTTAAAATGTTTGTTGATTTGAATTAAATATTTTGAATTATATACTGCACCCTCCAGGTATCTACTCTAGGTGCAAATCCCCTTTCCAGAGAAGGGAATTTTTAATTAATTTATACCTTATTGTGAACCAATTTAACAGAATCCTTTTTATTCTGGGATTCAGAAGAGGAAGGAATAAACATTTATTAAGTAATGAGTATGTGCTAAACACTGCTGAAAACTTTATAAATATATCATTAGATGCTCTCAACAATGTAGTAGGGAGTTAACTATTAAAGTTGAGGAAATCAAGGCAGACTTACCTAGGATCATACAGCCAGGAAATATCTGAAATTAGATTTGAATTCATGTTTTCCTGACTCCAAACTCAGCCTCTATCTAATGTACTATCCTATCTGCCTAGAGTTGAAGAAGAGCAGAATCTTGTGGCAAATCTGGGAGAGTGATGGGAACATAATGAAGCTATAGGGCAGTTGGTCAAAAGACTGAAACCTACCCCACAGATTTTGGCACTGTGCAGCAAAGCTCTGCCCATAACCACTTAGTTATGGCCCTAATGGGGATAGTGTTCAGGATGCTCCTATATCGTTTTTCTCATAGTTGGCAGAGGGTCTTCTCTCGCTATTGCCAGGTCTCCTCATTCCTTGTCAGCCTTCCTATATCCTGGAGCCCAGCAGGCCTTTTCCAAGTCAGAATGCCATCAGCCCTTTTTGTGGTGGCAAGAAACTGGAAACTGAATGGATGCCCTTCAATTGGAGAGTGACTGAATAAATTATGGTATATGAATGTTATGGAAAATTATTGCTCTGTAAGAAACGACCAGCAGGACTATTTCAGAGAGGCCTGGAGAGACTTACATGAACTGATGCTGAGTGAAATGAGCAGAACCAGGAGATCATTATACACGGCAACAACAAGACTATATGATGATTGATTCTGATGGACATGGCTCTTTTCAACAATGAGATGATTCAGGCCAGTTCCAATGATCATGTGATGAAAAGAGACATCTGTGGGGGTGGTGCCAGGCCCCTTCCCCAAATTAACTAATCAGAGACATCTGCAGGTACAAAGAGAAGGCATTCATTTAGTCCCTGCAGGAGAGGCCCAGCCCACCTGGGAAGCATCTCAGCTCCCAACATGTGCCCGATCTGACAAGCCAGAAACACCAAAGCTGGTCAAATAGCAAAAGACCCAATCTTTTCATTGGATAGACTAAAAGGAAGTAACCCTCATTGACCAATGGTCACTAACATTGCTTCCTGTAGGTCATGTCACTTCCTGTAGATGACTTAGGGTCTGACCTTTAGAGACCTCTAGGCCTAGAGATCATGTGACTTCCTGAAACCTGGGGCCCAAGGACTGATCTTCCAGCTCTGCAGATGTGACTTAGGCCTAGTCTCATAGAATTTTTGAGAAGACTTCACCCAGTCCCATTCACATCTATACCCAAAGAGAAGACTGTGGGGACTAAGTGTGGATCCTAACACAGCATTTTCACTTATTTTATTATTGTTTGTTTGCATTTCATTTTCTTTCTCATTTTTTTTTCCTTTTTGATCTGATTTTCCTTGTGCAGCAAGGTAATTGTGGAGATATGTAGGAAAGATTTGCACATGTTTAACATATGTTGTATTACTTGCAGTCTAAGGGAAGGCGTGAGGGGAAAGGAAGAAGAAAAAATTTGGAACACAAGGTTCTGCAATGGTGAATGTTGAAAACTAGCTATGCATATGTTTTGTAAATAAAAAGCTTTAAAAAAAAAAAAGAATGAATGCCGTCACTCATCTGACTCTGACCATCCCAACCTAGTGCTGCTGATTCTCCAACAATTAAACACCTGAACCTCATTTCCCTGAACCAAGTTCTGTCAAGTTTACAAATCAAAGTGAATATTTCCTTAAAAAAAGCCAAGTTTCTCTAATATAAAAGCCCAACCTGAAAGAGCTCTGGTTTCTGCCAATATTCATTTTTTAGTAGACGTAGATTGTAAGCTCATCAGCAGTGAGTCTATTTTTTTGGTGTCCCATCGGCATTCAGTAGGGTATCCTGCAAACCGGAGGAGCTCAGCAAGAGTCCCTAGTTCAAAGAACAAAAGGATTCAGTGTTGCTAGAGATTTTCTTTTCAGGTTACTCTTTCTTTCTTCACATAAACACACACTTTTACCAAAGCTCAGAGAAAGAAAGTGCCTTATTCTAAGATCAAGAGAGTGGTAGTATCAAGCCTGGAACCCTCTGGGGAGGGAATTTACAGCTGCAGAAATGCCCTGCATGTCAAGTCAGCTGATGAGTGTATGAATGTCATTGACCAAACCACTTCATCTTCATCCTTATTAGAGACTGCTAATTAGAGGTGATGCAGTGAATAGAGCTCTAGGCCTAGAGTTAGAAAGAACTGAATTCCAATCTTGCCTCAGTTATTTTTTATTTGTCAACCCAGGGTAAATAACTCAACCTCTCTTTGTTTCTATTTCCTCAACTGTAAAATCAGGTTAATAATAGCCCTTACCTCCCAGAGTTGTTGGAAGGGTCAAGTAAGGTATTTGTAAAAAAAAAAAAATGCCAGTGTCTGGCACATATAAATGTTTACACTTTTCCCCATCTGTCTAGGCATCAGTTTCTGTATTTATAAAATGAAACAGGTCAGAGCAAATTTCTAATGCCCCTTTCAGCTGTAAGGCCTACAATCAATCACAAGTTCCCCCCTTTCCAGAATTTATGACCAAAGAAGTAGAGAACATTCTGAAAGGCAAAATGAACAACTTTGATTACATGAAATTAAAAAGGTTTTGCACAAATAAAACCAACAGAAAAAAAGATTAAAAGGGAAGAACAAAAGAAAAAAAATACACCTTAGTATTTCTGATAAAGTCTCATTTCTAAAATATATAAAGAACTGTGTCAAATTTGTAAGAATACAAGTCATTACCCAATTGATAAATAGCCAAGGATATGCACAGACATATTTTCAAAATTTTCAGAGGAAGAAATGTCATCTATAATCATATGAAAAAAATGCTCTAAATTACTATTGATTAGAGAAATGCAAATTAAAACAACTTTGAGGTGCCACTCACACCTCTCAGATTAGCTAAGATGACAGGAAAAGATAATAATAAATGTTGGAGGGAATGTGGGAAAACTAGGACACTAATGCATTGTTGGTGGAATTGTGAAATGATACACCATTCTGGAGAGCAATCTGGAAATATGCTCAAAAAGCTATAAAACTCTGCATCCCCTTTGATCCAGCAGTGCCATTACTGGGTCTGTATCCCAAGGAAATCATAAAGAAGGGGAAAGGACTCACATGTGCAAAAATGTTTGCAGCAGCTCTTTTTGTGGTAACAAAGAATTGGAAAATGAGTAGATGCCCATCAATTGGTGAATGGCTGAACAAGTTATGGTATATGAAGGTAATGAAATGTTATTGTTCTGTAAAAAAATGATGAACAAGCTTATTTTAAAAAGGCTTGGAAAAATTGTCACGAACTGATGCTGAATGAAACAAGCAGAATCAGGAATAAATTATACACAAAAACAGCAAGAATATGTAATGATCAAGTATGAAAAACTTGGTTCTTCTCAGTGGTTCAGTGATCTTAAGCAGTCCCAATAAATTTTGGACAGTGAAATCCATGAATCATGAAACCATGCTAACTTGGACTTTCTAAGTCATTAGCACTCATTTCTCAAGCAAATTGTGTGTGTATACTGTAAACTAGAACATTGCCTTGATAGCATCTAGTTTTGTAACTAGTTCTGGACAAATTTGTTTAAAAAACAAAAACAAAAATCTCCCCAGTTCTTTTTTCTTTTTTGATCTTCAACTAGAAATATAAAAAAGTATAGGCTCTTCGTTCCACACTTGAGCAAAACCAAAGCAAGTCCCACAAAGTAATAACACCAAAAAAAAAAAAAAAAAAAAAAAAAAGAGGAAACATCCCACCCTTGCCTCTTTCTTTATTTTTAGTTTAGTAGGGAAGGGAAGAAGTTTGAAGACACACCCTAGCATGTCTCTCACCAGGCTCCATTCCCTTATCCCAACTTTATAATTATGCAAAATGGGCAATTTTCTATCCTGAGGTTACTTTACATGAATGAAAAAACCTCCCTGAATCCAGGATATTGACTTTTCAATTACACAGAGAAACCAAGAGAGCTAAAAATGGTTATTCTGGAAACATTGTCACACTCTACACAAATATCATGGTTTTTTTTGGATGAAAGCAATATATATGTCTCGGAAGACAATGAGGTAGAGAAGCCAGTGTTGAAAGATTTTGTATACAAGTATTGCTTTTGGATGCCATCCATATAACTAAAATTTTGTGATAGCTCTTTAAAGAAGCTCAGGGATATTTTACGTTTATATCCTTAGGGAGCTCAATCTTAGAAAATGCTATAAACCATTTTTTTTTGTCAGCAAATGTATAATCATTTCTACCCCACCCCTAATATACACTCTGACTTAGAGGTAGTGAGGTATGTCATTAGAGCACAGCACTGGGTGGCAGAAGATAAAATGGGTTTGAGTCCTAGTTCTTTATATTATTATTATTATTATTTTAGACAAGTTATTTAATCCTTCTGGACCTCAGTATCCTTATTTGAAAAAGGAAGGATTGGACTAAATTATCTTTTAGCTCCCTTACTTCTGTAAAGCTATAATTCTATAATTAGTTCTGTTTGGATTAAGAATCTACAAGGGATACAGGGTCTCTGTCCTCAAGAGATCAGTCAAGTAAGAAAAATGCATAGCATATACAAATAGTTATAATATTGGGCAATATCATAAATGTTGTATGAAATTTTTAAAGGAAATATGTGGTTATTTCAGAGAGGAGTGATCACTTTAATTAGAAAGATCAGGAAGAGCTTTGGGGAAAAGGTTGTATTCGACTTTGGTTTTGAAGGATAGCTAAAATTTTGACATGTAGAAATGAGAAAGAAAGCATTCTGACAGGGCGAACAGCATGTACACACGTGGAGGTGAGAGAGGTTTGTGAGGAGAATATGTTAGGAATGGCAAGTGATCCAGTTTGACTAAAATGTGAAATTATATAGAAAGTCAATGGGGAGCTAAGACTAGAAATGTAGATTTAGGATCTATTTTGCAAACCTTAAAACCAAGTCTAGAATTTTAGATGTAATTCAGGAGATAATGGAAAATCATCACAGGTTTTAGAGCAAAAGCAAGTATGATCATAGCTATTCATCAGGAATATTAATCTGATATGATAGAATCAACTGAAGCTGGGGGAGGTGGGCAATGAGATGTAAATCTTCAGATTAAGTTCTTTGGAACCCCAAACCCAACATGATTCACATGCAAATCATAAACACTGGACACTTTCAGGACTGGTTTTAATTATTTGACAAGAGGAATAATACATATACCAGACTAAAGTTATCTCTGGGAGGTTTTCTAAACTTAAGGATTATAAAGAGATTTTTGACCAAGGGTATAATATGGAAGGTTGTATGAAGGAAGAGAAGGCATATAAAACAAACTATTTTTAAAAGACTTTAAAAATCTAAATGAGGCAATGAATGACACGTCAGACATGTTCCCAAGTCTACTTCCATGGAGAATTCTTTAAGTAAACCAAAACTGCACTTAGAGCTATTTTATTCTCTGTAGCACAATTGAAAATGTCACCTGTACAGGAAAACATCCAGCTAAATTTTTTTTATCATAAAACAATGCAACATTGTCAGGTGTTAGGCTTCTTCAACATGTATCCTCAGCATTGTTATATTGTGATAATAAGCATTTGTATACTATTATAATATTCATAAGACTCTTGAAATCCATTTTATTTATAGGCTATTTCTCACCACCTCCCTTCAGTAAGTTAAATCAGTTATATCTGGATTTTACACATTGGAAAGTGATGTACTGCATGATTAAGGCACAAAAGGTACAGACCTAGGCTGTTTTTGAAATTCTATCATTAAGCAGAGATGATATGCTTAGTACAGGAGATTAATAACTAGAAGGAACCTTAGAGATTATCCAGTCCCCTTCCCCTCATACAACATGTGAGGAAACTGTGGCACAGAGAGATTAAGTAAATTACTCAAAGTAAGACAAATACTAAGTAGAAGATGCTAAATTTTAAACTCAGCATCTTTGCTTCCAAATCTACTGCCTTTTTATACCTCATTAGAACACTAAAGTTTCTTTATTTTCAGCCTTCAGCTTTCTATATTATAGCAAGTAAATGAAAACTGAAAGAAAATCAATCCATTATTGGAATGATGCCTTCCTTCCCTGTAAATCTCTTCCTTTCTACTTCCATAAGATTGTAGCCCCAATATTCCCCTCACAAAGAAAACCAGCATTAACCTAGCACCTTGCCTTAATTTAAGCTTCTTCAAACTATTACCAGGAAGTTCTTTCAAAACCATGTTTCTTATTCTAGGAATTATGAGTCCCAAAGTTCTATGTGACAGAAATCTTGTTTTAGCAAGAACAAGTGAGCATTCCAGTTATGAAATTCAACTGTCCCCCCCCCATATATCACTGTAATATAGTGATCAGCTGCAGATATTTTTCTAGTAGACCAGTAATATACTGAGTGCAATCTTCAAACTAGAACATTTATCAAGAGCATATTCCTAATGAAGCTGGATGCCAGGGGAAGAGGCAGGAGCATTTTTTTCCTATCGTCAGATGCTACCTCATTGTTTTTTTGTTGATTTTTTTTCTTTCATTGGGAAAAAAAAGTAAAGAAGAAAAAGAAAGGAAAAAACTTTAGGCTTTGATCTGAACATGTGACTAGTCTCTCTTGGGCCAACTCCAGGAACTTCCTATTGCTTCAAGGGGAGCATTTGGGGTGTTGAAAGAGGACTAGGGTTTGCTGAACCCTTCTTGAGGCTGTACATCTATCTTTGGTGTCCACTTGACACTTAACTTTTACCTGTGGATCCTAGAAGCTTTATCATGCACAGCAGTCACATTACAGAAAAATTGTCTCAGCACACAAACTAAACCAAAGTGAAGGTAACCTATGAACCTCCAACCCATCACTGAGTTAAGATAAAGTCTACCCTGGGCATGTGAAGACTTCCCCCAGTGGAATGGGCAGATGAGAACAATTTGTTCCAAGAACCATGAAAGTGGCTAAAATAGACACTGTGGAGGGCTTAGAACTTGGTCAGACACCAAAGATGCCCAGGTCATCCCCTGTACTCTGGACCATTGATTATTATCTTGATTTGTGTCCTGCTGCTGGACTCTGATGACTCTGGCTGACAACTTTGTGTGACTCTGCCTCACTTAAATTGAATTCGCCAAAAAGTCATTAAATCAACTCCTCTTCAAAAATAAAAGACAAACGAAATTGTTTCGAGGATCAATAGATAGATTACTTGCCATCTAGGCAAGAAGGGGATGGGGGAAGGAAGGAAATTGTAACACAAGGTTTTGCAAGAGTTAATGTTGAAAAATTATTCATGCATATGTTTTGAAAATAAAAAAGCTTAATGGAAAAAAAAAAGATCAATAGAAACTGCTTTTTTGAGCTTTCCAGCTCCAATGGACACTAGTCTCTCTTCCACATACTGCAATCCAGCCAAACTGGCCTTCTTTCTGTTTCTCCCCCACCAACTCCAGGCCTTTGCAAACTGACTTTCCCATGTGTCTTGAATGTGACGTTTCCTTATTTCTGCCTCATGCAGTCCCACCCTTCCTTCAATATTCAGTTCAAGTACCATTTTGGGTGTCTCATACAGTCTCTCCCTTCTTTCAATATTCAGCTATAGTACTGTGATGAGCAGCTAGATGGCACAGAGGATAGAGCACTGGCCCAGAAGTCAGGAAAATCTGAGATCAAATCCTGTCTTATTCTCTGTGATCCTAGGAAAGTCAATGAACTCTGTCTTAGTTCCTTTATATGTAAAATGAGCTGGAGAAGGAAATGACAAACCATTCCAGTATCTTTGCCAAGAAAACCCCAGATGGAGTCGCAAAGAGTTGGATATGACTAAAACAACTGAACAATAACTGCTTCTACATAGCATTTCCAACATTCCTTCAACTGCTAGGATCCATCTATTCTACAATGAATTTAACTACTTTTTTCTATGTTTATATTTGCCATCTTTATATGTATGCTGAATATATTTTCCCATTGACTTGTCACCCCCATTAGAATGTGAGCTTATCACAAGTAGGGAATCATATCATTTTTTTTATATATTTGTATTCATTTTCTCTAGCACAGTACCTGGAAAATAGTAGGCAATTGTTGGCCAAGTAAGTGAAATTCTCCTAGCAAAGGCAGTGAAGGGAAAGGCGGCACCTTGCCAAGAATGCCTAGGCAGTGGAAGGAAGGAAGGTGAAAGCTTTCTGCTAACTACACAGACTTTCCTTCCTTCTGGGCTCCTGAGGTATTCCCATCAATGTTCCATGACACCAGGAAGATGCAAAGTTCTTTCAACTCAGGTTGTTTTTTATGTGGGGGAGAAAAGTCCCTCCTCCTTTGCTGCATCTCCAGTGGGTACTCAATAGCTATTAGCTGATGATTGGGAAAGATCTATCCTCTATAAACCTGGCACAGTGCACTGAAAATGTCATCATTCAACTGTCACCCATTTCTTTCTGCTTCTCCTTACAAAATTGGAACTTATCCTCATGAGTAATTGGCACTGCAACAGCAATACACTAAATGGCATTCAGGTGGTCTGAAAGAGTTAATGTTCAAACTGAAGGGCACTGAGGGAAAAGGGAATTCAATATTTATAGAGCCAGTTCTTTTATAAAATAACCTGATTCTGTACTGGTGTACCACCTGCAAGAAGAACAAGAGCCTTCAGACACCTCCACAGAGATAAATAAATGACTGCAATCTTAGTTCATCTTTCTCTTTTTTACAGAAAGGGAAATTAAGGCCCTAAATGCTAATGTGACACTTAAAAAATAAACCCACAGATTGAATTTAACTGATTCAGACTATGGAATCCCTTCAGAATCCTCTGGGATCTCCTTTAAGTTCCAGTGTGAGTCATGGAAGGGATCACTCTTTCCCACCTCATATCTACTTCAAATGAGCCTTTATAGAATCAGCACAGATTCTTCATGGCCATTATAGCATTCTAATAGAACCCTAGTGTTAGACTGAATTGAGGCCTCCCTGGATGACATAAACATCCTCAGAAATCCTATTAAATGTACTTTCCAAGACACTAGACTGCTTCTTAATTTAATTTTGATTCTATTCGCAAATCCCTCCTCATCTACAACTTTGGGCCCAATGGTGACATAACTACCACAAAACCAGAACTGAATATCCTGGACTTGTACATTTTGAAGGCCTGGATCAATGAATGTCAGCCCCAGACAAGTTGCTATACAAGGCCAACTATAAATATGCAATGTAACCTGCAAATTCTCTTGGGTTCTTGAGGTGAAGGAAGATCAGGGGTATCTTAATACCATTCCTTAGGATGCTGGAAATAAATACTATAGCATATATATGTGTGTGTGTGTGTGTGTGTGTGTGTGTGTGTGTGTGTGTGTACACAATGTCAAAGAAACTAGGCTTCTTGGAGTCCATAAAACTTTTCTCTGAAACTGAATTTAATACACCAGAAGCATTGTCAATTCAAGAGTTTCTCCCTGAGGAGCCAACTGATGAAGCTACTCTAACTTGAACTTGATTGGAAAAAGGCTTGAACAAAACATACATGTGTAAATGAACAAACTGAACCTTTTCCTCAGGAAGTGTCTAGTCCATGGGGAATCTGGATTGTGTAAAGCTTTTATTTTCTAATGTGCTTTTTATTGGGTTTTGAATGATACTTATCCTAAGATATATGCAAAATATATTCCTACTAATGTGTTCCACTGATATCAATTCTATATTATTTGACCTGTTAAAAAAATACAGTCCCTACTAGCATGTACCTGAAAAATAAAACAGATGCTTAGCATCCTTGAGACTAAGACACTCTATCACAATATTTCAAAATGACTAACTTGATTTCCCAAATTCAGACTGGATCCCAGAGAATATGACAGTGTTCCAATTCTGAGAATGGAGCATAACTTTGATATTTTGTTGTTGTTGTTTAGTCAGTTTTCAGTCCTGTCTGATGCTTCATGACCTTATTTGGGATTTTCTTGGCAAAATTACTGATGAGGTTTGCCATTTCCTTCTCTAGTTCATTTTGCAGATGAGGAAACTGAGGCAAACAGGGTTGAGTGACTTGCCCAGGTCACACAGTTTATGAATGTCTGAGGTCAGATTTGAACTCAGAAAGATAAGTCTTCTTGATTCCAAGGTCTGGTGCTCTATCCACCATACCATCCAGCTACCTAAATGTTGATATACTCATGTTCAATTATGGCCCTACATATGAAATTAAATTATCATGTAACCAAATCATTATAATTTCACCTTAGTATGTATTAGAACCTTAATTATCATAGAGAAATCACCTTGTCCTATTCATTTAGCTCAACTCAACAAAATTATTAAGTACCTATTATGTATTACATGAGATGGATTAGGGAGAGAGATGCTTTGGAAGTTAAAACGTTCTTTATTAATTCCCACCTCTGATGAAAACTGGTAAAGCCTTTGACTTCAGTAATGCAGGCTACTTTGTAAGACCTTAAGGAGCAAGGTAGGTGCTTGCTATTTTTCATAAAATCATAGGTCTGGTAAAGAAAAAAAATGGAAACACATTGTGTTGAGTAGATTTAGGGAATTCAAGGATAATCCTTTGATCACAGAATCATAGATGTAGAGATAAAAAGTCCTTAGAAGTCATTAAGTATAATCTCCTCATATTATAGATAAAGAAACTGAGACTCAGAATTTAAATGACTTGCTCAGATTCCCAAAGTTAATATGTATCTGAAGCAGGATTTTAAATCAGGTCTTCCTGACTTCAAAGTCAGCTTTACCTCCTTGTTGTCTGTCCCATAATACTATTCTTTACAAGTAATAAAAGATATACAGAGTATAATGAAACATAGGGAGGAAGGGAATAGTTCCCTGTAGAGAATGCTTCATAGAGGGGTTATCCCCCATTCCACCCCACCCCACTTCCCACCAAGTTGGTTCTTAGAAGAAGAGAAGGATTTTTAACAGACAGGGGCACAGTGTATTCTAAGTCTAGGGGAATTGTTTGCAAGAATGGGTGGAAGTGGGAGTGATTAGGATGAAATCATTTTAGTATGGCTAAAATAAAAGGAATGCATGAAAAAGAATAGTGTGATACACAACTGAGGAAGGAGACTGGACCTCACTTGTCGAGTGTTTTAGAGCTGTCAAGGAATGGCCTGCAAGAACAGTGGAAGGAACATAACACAGACATTGTGCATCAAAAGCAGGTTTGTTTTTATTTGTTAATTTTCTTCTCTCCATTCATGAAATTGCTGCAGGAATGAATGATTTCACTCTTGCATTGCCTACCATCACCTTAGGCATATTGGGAAATAACATCCATGTAATGTGAAAATTTCTACCTGATTGTCCTCAAGGAGACTCACAGGGACTTGAGAAAAAACTGAAAAGGACCTAGGGGAAACACATAATAAGAATGTTTAAGTTAGTTAATTTAATTAAATAAATTAGCATTGTTTATCAAGTTTCCACATCTGTGAACAGTGCTTGTTCGGACAACTGATACTTTACCTAGGAATCGTGGTGGAACGAAGCCCTCAGATTTTGAGGTCATAATGTCCCAGCCTGGTACAGGTGACAGAGACTAGCTTGGAAATGAAAAGGATACTTGGTGTTCTCCTGATCACTGGAAAAATTTCCGTGAGGTCAGAGGCTGGAAGTAACCAGAGAAGAAGGGAGAAAATCTGGAGAAGAATCCTCTTGTCTGACACTGTACAAAGTTATAACATAGAGAGAACCATGTCTCCCAGTAAGACAAGGAACTTCAGATCATTCCTTCCTAGAGTACCAAGTCAAGAAACGTGTAAGGGGAGGATCTTTCTCTGAAAAAAGTTAGCAATCTCAAGAGCTAAGCCCCTACAGAACAGCCAGACAGAGCAGCAGCCCCAGGAAGAACTACAAGGGGAAGTGCAAGGAGCCACTCATAGAAGGAATTGGGCCCTAAGTATTGCTAGAACCAAATCTGCTTGGAGCCCTATGGAATCCATGATGGTAAATGACTGAAGAAATAGGTTATACAGAGCATCAGTTTAGTCTAGAAGGAGTTATACAGGCCATCCACTTCCACTTCTTCATTTTACAGATGAAGAAACCAAGTTTTCAAGAAGTAGAAAGATTTCGCCTTAGTCTTACAGCTTATAAGGGGCAGAGGCAAGATTCAAATCTGAAGGCTGAGTTCAAATCCTAAATGTTTTCTCTTATGTCACAGATGATTGGACAGGCTTGCTCAGTGATGAACAATGCATTTCCATAAGTTTTCAATTCCATATGTTTTCATTGCCCTGAACAACAACTTTTATTCTTTGAATTTTTGAATTTTTTATTTGCAAGGTAAGAACTTAGTGTTGTGTCACATAGTAAGTTTCCCAGATTTTCTAGATAGAGTTAATGAATTAGATGGGAAATCTTTCAAAGTCTACCCTTTATATTACATGGCAGTCTGTGATATAAGAGCTGCACAAGTATTCAGCATTTAAACAATGAGGCTTAAAAGAAATAGCCCTACTGGGAGGCAAAGGACATTTGTGAATGTGTAATTATGGGATTTCAGAGATATCACTTTACCTGTACCTGTACCTGAGCTGTTAGTGCCTCAAGTTTCTCATCTGCAAAATGATGTTCCTAATAGCTGTCTTCTCATGCTTCATAGGATAAGAGTCCAGACTCTCAACAAGTGTAGGTCAAACTTCTATTGCCTATGGCATTTTGAATAGCTTTTCTTTGGGTGGGAAAGCAAGCCTTTCATAACCTTCATGCACCTTCATAACAGAATTATATCTCTTCCTTCTTCATATCTAAGAATGTAAATTGTTTGGTTCACTTCCAGCACCCAAGATGACAGAGAAAGCAGGAAGTCATGTTCACCTCTCCCATATTCACCTCCAAACAACTGCCACAAAGCACCTCAAAACAAATCTTGGAATTTCAGGACCAGCCAAAAGCCAGAATGAATAAACCTTGTAGCCCAAGAAACTTTGAAAGTCAGCAGGAAAGATCTGTCTCACTGGATAAAAGGGGAGTGTGGTACAGGACAGGAAGCATCCAGGTAAGCCAGCACCGAACCCAACCTCAGTAAACCAGCAGGAGGTCCCGAATCCCAGTTCTGTGGAGCAGGTAAATAGGTATACCAGGAACCCTGCCTCCCCCAGTGTACTTCAACTAGTGCTCGTTCTCACCAGTGCCTTAGCATAGCTAGTCAAACTGGTAAACACCAGTACCTGAAGCAGCCCTGTGTACTTCAGCACAGTCCCAGACAAACAGGCAGATTCCTAAACCAGGACCCATCCCTTACACCTCAGAATCCCAGCAATGCCTGTACTCCATAGTGTGCTTAAACCAACCAGCTAAGACCAGCACCAGGATGCCCATGTAACCAAGGAGAGGGAGATGAACGGGCAGGAGTCAGTGCCAGAACCTTCCAACTGCCTCAGCGTATTCCCAGGCAAACAGCAGACACCAATGCCCACACTCCCCACATGGCAAACAATGCTAGGGACCTCCCCCAAGAACCTCAACACATGGGAAGTAACTAGCACCAGTGCTAGTGCCTCATCCCAGCATCTCAGACCTTTATATCCTCTAGCAGTATCAGCTACCTCCAACCCCATCAAATCTGCACTACACATGAGGGTCTTCCATGGGCCTCAGGGCAACATGAGACTAGAGTTCAAATTTAAAAGTAAAGAAAAAGTCTGGAAAAGATAAGCAAAAAATTTTTATAAAAAGAAAGAACCTGACGATAAAAAGATTATTACGGTTATGGGGAAATCAAGACACAAACTCAGAAGAGAACAGCAATGTCAAAATACCTATGGGCAAAACTACAAAGAAAAATGGAAATCAGGCTAGAAACACCTCATAAAAGAGCTCAAAAAGTAGTTTAAAAATAAAATAAGAAAGGTTAAAAAAATTGGGAAAATAAATGTGATGCATGACAATTATAAAAAAGAGGGGGCGGAGCCAAGATGGCAAACTGCAGACATCATTCTCTGTGAGCTCCTGAGACCTTCCCTCAGACCCAGACAAATTGAGCCTCTGAACTGGTTCTGGAGTGAGGGCTCCATCAAACACTTGGAGTACAACGCACTTCTATCAAATATCTACTTTGAAAGAACTCCGGAGAAGGTCAGTTTCAGATGCTCAGGGGATCCACAGCTGGTCACGATCAGACGCCAGTGCACCCAGGACGAAAGTCGGGCTGCGATAGAGGCGGGTTTTAGGCACCCAGGAAGCCCCTGGGAGACACTTGGGCCACTTTGCTCTGCTTGCGGGCAGGTGCTTTGGCAGATCTGCCTTTGGTAAAGGGTGGATTGAGACCAGCTGAAAACGTGGTCCTGGTGCAGATCTAGCCCAACCAGCCCCTTACCAGAAAGTCAACTCTGTGAACTGCCCCAGGGCAAACTGAAACAGTTACCAGTCCTGTGCTTGTTTCAGACCTCAGCTCAAAAACATGAGCAAGAAGCAGAAGAGAGCTCTCACCATAGACAGCTTCTATGGAGAGAAAGTAGGGCAGACCCCAGATCCTGAGATTTTGAAAACAATCCCAGCTGAAGCCACAAAGGTGGACTTAAGCTGGTCTCCCTTCCAGAAGGTTTACCTGGAAGATTGCATAAAGAATCTCAAAAGAGAGCTAGAAGAAAAGTGGGGCAATGTATTGAGATAAGTGCAAGAAGAAAATAAAGCCCTACAACAGAGATATGAAAAACTGGAAAAAAAAAAAAACAAAATTGGTGAATTGGAAAAAATCACCAATTCACTGGAAAATAAAAATGGTGAATTGGAAAAAATCATCAATTCACTGGAAAATAAAAATGGTGAATTGGAAAAAGACAACAATTCACTGAAAAACAAAATTGGTGAATTGGAAAAAGACAACAACAATTCACTGAAAAACAAAATTGGTGAATTGGAAAAAATCACCAATTCACTAGAAAATAAAAATGGTGAATTGGGAAAAAATCATCAATTCACTGGAAAATAAAAATAGTGAATTGGAAAAAGACAACAATTCACTTAAAAACAAAATTGGCAAAATGGAAAAAGAAGGCATTGAACCAAAAATTCAATTGGCCAGTTACAGAAGGAGCTAAAAAAGATAACTGAAGGAAATAATACTTTAAAAATTAAAATTGAACAAATAGAAGTAAATGACAATTATAAAAAAGAGTCAATGGCTTGGAAAAAAACAGTTCCTTAAAAAAGTAGAACTGGCCAAATAGAAAAAAAATAAGGCACAAAAGCTAGCGAGAAAAATAATTCCTTAAAAATGAGAGTTGGGCAAGTAGAAGTTAATGATACTATAAGACATCAAGAATTAATCAAATAAAATCAAAAGAATGAAAAACATTAAAAGAAAATGTAAAATATCTCATTGGAAAAAACAACAGACCTGGAAAATAGACCCAGGAGAGATAATATAAGAATCATGGGGCTACCTGAAAATCATGATCAAGAAAAGAATCTGGACATCACGCTCAAAGAAATTATCCAGGGAAACTGCCCTGATATCCTGCAACCATTGAGCAAAATAGACATTGAAAGAATCTACTAATTATCTCCAGAAAGAGATTGCAAAATGAAAACTACAAAAACCATTATAGCGAAATTTCAGAACTCTCAGATCAAAGAAAAAGTATTGCAAAGAGACAGAAAAAAACAGTTAAAATATCAGGGAGCCACAGTCATGATTACATAGGACTTAGCAACTATAACATTAAAGGATTAGAAGTCATGAAACATGATTAGACTACAGAAACTAGGCAGAACTAAGCACTACTAGGGAGGAACTATGCAGGAACTAGAACTACAACCAAGTATCACCTACCCAATAAAATTGAACATAATACTTCGAAGGGAAAAGGGAAAAGAAAGCATAAGGAGTTCAAAAGGTCTAAATTGTTTATATTACTACATGGGAACATGATACTTATAATTTGTAAGAAATTTATTATTATAGTGTAGTTAGGAGTATATATCAACAGAAAGTAAAAGGTGAATTTGAGAGAATGATATAAAAATTAATTAATGGATTAGAAAATAGAATATACTGGATATAAAAGGAAGGGAAAGAAAGAATGAGGTAAATTATTTCATAAGAAGAGGCAAGAAAGACCCATTTCAGTAGAAGGAAAAGTGGGAGAGTGAGTAGCGAGCATCATTTGGACCTTATTCTCGTGAGAATTGTCTCAAAAAGTAAAAACATTCATAATCATTTGAAAATAGAAATCTATCTTACCTAATAGGGAAGTAGGAGCAAAGGGGATTGAATTGGAGGTGAGATGGGGAAGACTGAGGGATATTGGGGAATATTGGGGAAGGCACTGGACAGAAGCAAAACACTGGTGAGAAAGGAAAGAGTGAAAAGAGAGACAGAACAAACAGGAGGAAAAATAGGATGTAGGAAAATACACAGTAAGTATAACTGTGAATGTGAATGGTATGAACTTTCCCTTAAAATGGAAGTGCATAGCAGAGTGAATCAAAAACTAGAATACAAAAATAACTAGTTTCTAAGAAACACACTTGAAGCAGAGAGACACACATAGGATAAAGATAAGGGACTGGAGCAAAATCTATTATCTTTCACCTGAAGAAAAAAAAAATTTTAAAGCAGCAGTACCAGTCCTGATCTCAGAAAAACCAAAAGCAAAAAGAAATCTAACTAAAAGAACTAATGAAGGAAACTACATCTCGCTAAAAGTTATAATAAAGTGATATCATTACTGAAGTGGCATAGCATCCAAAACCTTTTTTTAATAACAGCTTTTTATTTTCAAAATACATAAAAAAATAGTTTTCAACATTCATTCTTGCAAAACCTTATGTTCCAAATTTTTCTCCCACCTTCCCTTCACCCCTTCCCCCAGACAGCAAGTAATCCAATATATGTTAAAAATGTACAATTCTTCTATACATATTTCTTTTTTTTAATTTTTTTATTAAAGCTTTTTATTTGTATAACATATGTATGGGTAGTTCCCCAGCATTGATATTTACAAAGCTTTCCATTACAAATTTTACCCCCAATCCCATCCCCTCCGCTAGATGGCAGGAAGTCCACTATATGTTAATAATGTTGAAATACTTGACAAGTTGTGCAAGAAAAATCCTATCCACAAGAAAAAAAAAAAAAGAATCAGAGAAAGGCAACACAATGAAAGCAAATGTCAATAGAGATCATGAAAATGTTACATTGTGGTCCATATTTCATATCCCTCTCTCTGGGTGTATATGGTTTTCTTCAGTGAACAATTGGAACTGGTTTGAGACAATTCTTTGTTGCAGAGAGCCATGTCCATCAGAATTGATCATCATATAATACTGTTGTTGCTGTGTATGATGATCTCCTGGTTCTGCTCATTTCACTCAGCATCAGTTCATGCAAGTCTCTCCAGGCCTCTCTGAAATCGTCCTGCTGGTCATTTCTTACAGAGCAATAATATTCCATAACATTCATATACCATAATTTATTCAGCCACTCTCCAATTGATGGGCATCCTTGCAGTTTCCAGTTTCTAGCCACTGCAGAAAGGGCTGCCACAAACATTCTTGCACATGTGGGGTCCTTTCCCTCCTCTAAGATCTCTTTGGGATATAAGCCCAGTAGAAACACTGCTGGGTCAAAGGGTATGCACAGTTTGACAACTTTTTGAGCATAGCTCCAAATTGCTCTCCAGAATGGCTGGATCCATTCACAGTTCCACCAACAATGTATTAGTGTTCCAGTTTTCCCACATCCCCTCCAACATTCATTGTTATCTTTTCCTGTCATTTTAGCCAATGTGACCGGTGTGTACCTCACCTCAGGTGAGGTGGTACCTCAAAGTTGTCTTAATTTGCATTTCTCTGATCAATAGTGATTTGGAGTAACTTTTCATATGACTAGAGATGGCTTTAATTTCATCATCTGAAAATTGTCTGTTCATATCCCTTGACCACTTATCTATTGAAGAGTGGCTTGAATTCTTATGTATGTGAGACAATTCTCTATATATTTTAGAAATGAGGCTTTTATCAGAACCATTAAATGTAAAGATGATTTCCCAATTTGATGCTTCCCTCCTAATCTTGTCTGCATTTGTTTTGTTTGTACAGAAACTTTGTAACAATATAATCAAAATTATACATCTGGTGTTCAATTAGGAGTTCCAGGTCTTCTTTGGACATAAATTTATTCCATCTCCACAGGTCTGAGAGATAAACTATATTACGTTCCTCTAATTTGCTTACAAAGTCCCTCTTTATATCTAGATCATGAACCCATTTAGATCTTATCTTGGTATGTCGTGTTAGATATGGGTCAAGCCCTAATTTCTTCCACACTAGCTTCCAATTTTCCCAGCAGTTTCTGCCAAATAGAGAGTATTTATCCCAAAAGCTGGGGTCTTTGGGTTTATCGAACACTAGATTGTTAAGGTTAATGCCTAGGTTGTCCTGATAACCTATCCTGTGCCACTAATGGACTGCTCTATTTCTTAGCCAGTACCAAACGGTTTTGATGACCGCTGCTTTATAATACAGTTTTAAATCTTGTACAACAAGGCCACCTTCAACTGCCTTTTTTTTCATTAATCCCCTTGAAATCCTTGACATTTTGTTCTTCCAAATGAACTTTGCTACTATTTTTTCTAGATCTGTAAAATAATTTCTTGGGAGTTTGATTGGTATGGCACTAAATAAGTAGATTAGTTTGGGTAGTATTGCCATTTTTATTATATTCCCTCTGCCTACCCATGAGCACTTAATGTTTTTCCAATTGACTAGGTCTGATTTTATTTGTGTGGAAAGTGTTTTGTAGTTTAGTTCGTATAGTTTCTGACTTTTCCTTGGCAGATAGATTCCCAAATATTTTATCCTATCATCCGTTATTTGGAATGAAATTTCTTTTTGTATCTCTTGCTGCTGAACTTTGTTGGTAATATATAAAAATGCTGATGATTTATGTGGATTAATTTTGAATCCTGCAACTTTGCTAAAGTTGTGAATTGTTTCTAGTAGTTTTTTAGTTGAGTCTCTAGGGTTCTCTAAGTATACCATCATGCCATCTGCAAAGAGTGACAATTTGGTTTCTTCATTACCTACTCTAATTCCTTTTATCTTTTTTTCTTCTCTTATTGCCAAAGCTAACATTTCTAATACAATATTAAATAGTAATGGTGACAGTGGGCAGCCTTGTTTCACTCCTGATCTTATTGGGAATGGTTTTAGTTTGTCTCCATTACATATGATGCTTGCTGATGGTTTTAAATAAATGCTATTGATCATTTTAAAGAAAAGCCCATTTATTCCTATACTCTCTAGTGTTTTTAATAGGAAAGGGTTTTGGATTTTATCAAAGGCTTTTTCTTCATCTATTGAGATAATCATATGGTTTTTGTTAATTTGGTTATTAATATAATTAATTATGCTGATACTTTTACTAATATTGAACCAGCCCTGCATCCCTGGTATAAATCCTACTTGGTCATAGTGTACTATCCTGGGGATGACTTTCTGTAATCTCATTGCTAATATCTTATTTAAAATTTTTGCATCAATATTCATTAGGGAAATTGGTCTATAGTTTTCTTTCTCTGTTTTCACCCTACCTGGTTTAGCTATCAGCACCATATCGGTCTCATAGAAGGATTCTGGCAGTGTACCTTCTGTCCCTATTTTCTCAAATAGTTTGTGTAGTATTGGAATTAATTGTTCCTTGAATGTTTGGTAGAATTCACATGTAAATCCATTTGGCCCTGGAGATTTTTTCTTAGGGAGTTGGTTAATAGCTTGTTCTATTTCTTTTTCTGATATGAGGCTATTTAAATAATTTATATCCTCTTCTGTTAACCTGGGCAATCTATATTTTTGTAGATATTCCTCCATTTCATTTAGATTATCAAACTTACTGGCATAAAGTTGGGCAAAGTAACTCCTAATTATTGTTCTAATTTCTTCTTCATTGGAGGAAAGTTCTCCCTTATCATTCTTGAGACTAACAATTTGATTTTCCTCTTTCCTTTTTCTTATCAAATTAACTAAAGGCTTATCTATTTTGTTAGTTTTTTCATAGAACCAACTCTTACTTTTATTTATTAACTCAATAGTTTTCTTATTTTCAATTTTATTAATTTCTTCTTTTACTTTTAGAATTTCCAATTTGGTATTTAATTGAGGGTTTTTAATTTGTTCTTTTTCTAGTTTTTTTAATAATAAGCCCAATTTGTTCATGTTTTCTTTCTCTATTTTATGCAAGTAAGCATCTAGAGATATAAAATTGCCCCTTATAACCGCTTTGGCCGTATCCAACAAATTTTGGTATGTTGTCTCCTTATTGTCATTCTCCTGGATGAAATTATTGATTGTGTCTATGATTTGCTCTTTCACCCATTCATTCTTCAGGATTAGATTATTTAATTTCCAATTAACTTTTGGTTTATTTTCTCCTGGCCTTATATTGCATGTGATTTTTATTGCATCATGATCTGAAAAGGATGCATTTACTATTTCTGCCTTTCTGCATTTGATTTTGAGGTTTTTATGCCCTAACACATGGTCAATTTTTGTATAGGTTCCATGGACTGCTGAGAAAAAAGTTAACTCCCTACTGTCTCCATTCAACTTTCTCCATAGATCTATCACACCTAACTTTTCTAACAATTGGTTTATCTCCCTAGTTTCTTTCTTGTTTATTTTGTAGTTTGGTTTATCTAATTCTGAGAGAGCAAGGTTGAGATCCCCCACTAGTATCGTTTGGCTGTCTATTTCTTCTTGTATCTCTCTTAATTTCTCCCCTAGGAATTTGTGTGCTATTGCACTTGATGCATATATATTTAGTATAGATATTGCTACATTATCTATGGTACCCTTTGATAAAATATAGTTTCCTTCCTTATCTCTTTTGATTAGATCTATCTTGGCTTTTACTTGATCTGAGATAAGGATTGCTACCCCTGCTTTTTTTTTGTTCACCTGAAGCATAATATTTTCTGCTCCAGCCTTTTACCTTCATCCTATATGTGTCACTATGTTTCTTGTAGACAACATTTTGTGGGATTCTGGTTTTTAATCCAGTGTGATATCCACTTCCGCTTTGTGGGAGAGTTCATCCCATTCACATTCACAGTTAGAATAACTAATTCTTTATTTTCTGCCATCTTACTTACCCAAGTTATGTTTTTCCCTTTCCCCTTTTTATATCTCTTTTGCAGGGCATCATATCCTTTCTCCCTTCCTCCTTCCTCAGTACTTTGCTTTTGATGACGCCCTCCCCCAAACAATACTCCACCCTTTAAATCCCCTCCCCCTGTTTTTACTCCTTTCCCCTGATTCTTCTATTTTCCCTTCTATTAGTTTGTCCCTTACTTTTCCTCCTTTCCCTCCCACTTCCCTCCAGCAACAGACAAGTTTCTATGTGAAATCAAATGTATGATATACACTTTTAGAGCCCAACCTGATGAGAGTAAGATTTACACAATGCTCATCTCCCTCCCCTCTTTCTCTCAATTATATTAGGTTTTCTTTGCCTCTTCACGTGATTTTACCTTGTTTTTATCTCCCTTTTTTAGATCTTATTTTACCACTTTTTCCCTCTTTTCCCCAGTATGACAACCTTTTCCCCTCTAGTTCTCTTTTTCATATTATCAAAGTAATATCTAGTTAATTATACCCCCAAACTTTAAGTATCCCCCTAGTAAAAATAAAGTTCTCAAGAGTCCTTTCCTTTTTACCTTTTTATGCATCTCTTGAGTTCTGTGTTTGGGTGTCGAATTTTTTGTTCAGATCTGGTGTTTTCATTAGAAATAGGTGAAATTCACCTATATCATTGAATGACCATCTTCTTCCCTGGAAGATAATGCTTATTCTAGCTGAATAGGTTATTCTTGGTTGTAATCCAAGTTCCTTTGCCCTTCGGAATATCTGGTTCCAGGCCCTTCGATCCTTCAGTGTGGAGACTGACAGATCCTGTGTGATTCTAATTATTGATCCTCAGTATTTGAATTGTTTCTTTCTAGCTGCTAGCAGAATCTGTTCCTTGGTGCTATAGTCCTGAAATTTAGCCACGATATTCCTTGGGGTCTTAATTTTGGGGTCTCTTTCAGGAGGTGATCGGTGAATTCTTTCTATGGTGATTTTGCCCTTTGATTCTACAATCTTAGGGCAGTTTTCTTTTAGGATTTCCTGGAAGATACTGTTTAGATTCTTTTTTTCATCATGGCTTTCAGGAAGTCCAATAATCCTTAGATTGCTTCTCCTAGATCTATTTTCCAAGTCAGTTGTTTTTCCTAGGAGATATTTCATATTTTCTTCTAATTTTTCATGTTTTTTGTTTTTGTTTGACTGATTCTTGAAGTCTTATTGAGTCATTAACTTGCATTTTTTCAATTCTTATTTTTAAAGTGTTGTTTTCTTCAGTTACCTTTTTAAGCTCCTTTTGTAACTGGCCAAATTGTTCATTGCACTCTTTTTCCACTTCACTAATTTAATTTTCCAATAAATTGGTGTCTTTTTCATATCTCTTTGGCAGGGCATCATATCCTTCTTGCAAGACATTGTATCCTTCTTGCACTGATTTCAGTTTATTTTCCCATTTATCCTCCAGCTTTCTTTTGAGGTTCTTTATGCAATCTTCCAGAAAGGCCTTTTGAAAAAGTGACCAGTGATGGTCTTTAATACTTTCTTCTGGTATTTTGTCTAAAGCAACCTCAGGATCTGGGGTCAACACTTCTTTGCCTTGATAAAAGCTGTCTATGGTGAGAGCTCTCCTTTGCTTCTTCATTTTTTTTAGACAGTGTGGATATCTCTTTAAGGTAGGGAAAAAAAAACGGCGGCTGAAAGGCAGCTGAAGAGCTTTGCTCTGGGGTACTTCATCGAGTTAACTTAAGGTGCTTGGCCAGTGGGGGCTAGGACTAAGTCCGAATTACTCCTTAAACAAGGCAAGTCTGCCAGAACACCTGCCCCCAATCAGGGCAGAGTGTCCCGAGTGCCTCAGATTAACTCCAGGTGTTTGGAATTTGGAGTTTGGAGTTTGGAATTTCTGCCATGATGAGCTGAGCTGAGTCCCACCCTCACTCCGGCCTACACAGGAGTTGTCTATTTATCTCTCTGTCCGAGTCAGACAAACCTGATATGAAGTTCTCCAGAAAGCAGTGTCCAAATATTTTTGAGTTTGTTGACTTGAATATCAGTTCAGAGGCTTATTTTATTGTTGACTTGAGAGAAGATCGGAGGAGAGGCAGAGAGTCACTTTTTTACTCCACCATCTTGGCTCTACCCCCCTATGGTCTCTTCTATACATATTTCCACAATTATCATGCTGCACAGGAAAAATCAGATCAAAAAGGGGAAAATTAGAAAGAAAATAAAAAGCAAACAACAACAACAAAAGTGAAAATAATATGTTGTATTCAGTCCCCATAGTCTTCTATCTGGGTGCAGATGGCTCTCTTTATCACAAGATCATTGGGAATGGCCGGAATCACCTCATTGTTGAAAAGGACAACATCCATCAGAATTGATTATTATGTAATTTTGTTGTTGCTGCATACAATTTTCTCTTGGTTCTACTCATTTCACTTAACATCAGTTCATGTACGTATCTCCAGGGTTTTCTGAAATTTTCTTACTGATCATTTCTTACAGAACAATAATATTCCAGAACATTCATATACCATAATTTATTCAGTCATTCCCCAACTGATGGGCATTCACTCATTTTCCAGATCCTTGTCACAATATAGGGTGCTGCTACAAACACTATAGGGATGCTACAAAAAAGGACATGGGTCGTTTTCCCTTTTTTTATGATCTCTTTGGGATACAGAATCCAGACACTGCTGAATCAAAGGGTTTGCACAATTTGATAACCCTTTGGGCATAGTTCAAAATTGCTCTCTAGATTGGCTGGATCAGTTCACAACTCCACCAACAATGTATTAATGTCCTAGTTTTTTCACATCCCCTCCAACATTTATCATATTGTTTCACATCTGAGAAGTGTGTAATGGAGAAGTGTGTAATGGTACCTCAGAATTGTCTTAATTTGCATTTCTATGATCAATAATAGTTTAGAACATTTTTTCATGTGACTAGAAATGGTTTTAATTTCTTTGTCTGAAAATTGTCTGCTCATATCTTTTGACTATTTATCAGTTGGAAAATAGCTAGTATTCTTGTAAATTTGAGGCAATTCTCTACATATTTTAGAAATGAGGCCTTCATCAGAATTAAAAAAAAATCCCTGTTTTCCCCCCTAGTTTTCTGCTTCCCTTCTAATCTTGTCTGCATTGCTTTTGCCTTTACAAAACCTTTTTAATTTAACATAATCAAATTTATCTATTTTGCATTTCATACTATCCTCTATACTCTAGTTTTTCTTTGGTCATAAATTCCTTCCTTCTCCATGGATTTGAGAGCTAGACTATCCTTTGTTCTTCTAATTTGCTTATAATGTCACTTATATCTAAATCATGAATCCATTTCGATCTTATCTTAATATAGGGTGTTAAGTTTGTCAGATAGTGAGTTCTTCTCCCAGAAGCTTGAACCTTTGACTGTAGTCACTGACTACTGTGTCTTGTGAACCTAACCTATTTCAATGATCCACTACTCTATTTCTTAGTCAATATCAAATAGCTTTGATGGCTGCTATTTTATAATATGCAGTTATACATATGATACTATAATATAATAATACAGTTATGATACATTCATTTTCACTTTTTCATTAATTACATTGAAATTCTTGACCTTTTGTTTTTCCAGATGAACTTTGTTATCATTTTTCTAGGTCTGTAAAGTAGTTTTTTGGCAGTTTGTTTGGTATGGCACTGTGAAGGTAAATTAATTTAGGCAGAATTGTCATTTTTATTACATTAGCTCAGCCTAGCTATGAACAATTGATATTTTTCCAATTGTATATATCTGATTTTATTTGTATGGAAAATGTTTTGTAATTGTGTTTATATAATTCCTGAATTTGTCAAATACATTGTATTATCTGGAGTTATTTTAAAAGGAATTTCTCTTTGTATCTCACTGCTAAACTTTGTTGGCAACATATAGAAATGCTGATGGTTTATGTGGATTTATTTTGTATCTTGCAATTTTACTAAAGTTGTTCATAGTATCTAGTACTTTTGAGTTGATTCCCTAGGATTCTCTAAGTATAGCATCATATTATCTACAAGGAGTGATAATTTGGTTTCCTCATTATCTACTCTAATTCCTTTAATTTATTTTTCTTCTCTTATTGCTAAAGCTAACATTTATGATACAATATTGAACAGCAGTGGTGATAGTGGACAACCTTGTTTCATCCTGGATCTAATTGAGAATGCTTCTAGTTATCCCCATCACACATGATGCTTGCTGATGGTTTTAGATAGATGCTACTGATCATTTTAAGGAAAACTCCATTTATTCCTATACTCTCTAGTGTTTTTCATTGTTATGGGCATTGGATTTTGTCAAATGCTTTTTCTACATCTATTGAGATAATCATATGATTTATGTTAGTTTGGTTATTGATATAGTCAATTATGCTAATAGTTTTCCTCACACTGAATCAGCCCTACATTCCTGATATGAATCCTATTTCATCATGGTATATTATCCTGGAGATAACTTACTGTAATCCCTTTTCAAGTATTTTATTTAAGATTTTTGCATCAATATTCATTAGGGAAATTGGTCTATAATTTTCTTTCTCTGTTTTGATCCTACCTGGTTTAGAAATCATTTGTGTCATAAAAGGAATTTTTGCATTTGGCCAATTGAACTTTTAAAAAAACTGTTTTGTTCATTGGATGTTTTTTTTTTTTTTTTTCCATTTCACAAATACTGTTTTTCAAGGAGTTGTTTTCTTTTTCCATTTCACTAAAACTAATTTTTAAGGGGTGATTTTCTTCAGACAAGTTCTAAACTATATTAAAAAGCAGTAATCATTGAAACTATCTGTTACTGGCTAAGAAATAGAGTAGTAGATCAGTAGAATAGATAAGGTACAAAAGACATAGTGGTAAATGACCACAGTAATCTATTGTTTGATAAGACCCTCACCTCTGGGGGGAAATTCAGTATTTGACAAAAAACTGCTGGGAAAATTGGAAAAAGAATATGGTACAAACTAGGTATAGACTGAAATCTTACACTATATGTGAAGGTAATGTCAAAATGAGTACATGATTTAGATATACAGGGTGACTTCATATGCAAATTAGAAAAGCAAGTTAGTTTGTCCCTCAGAGCTATGATGCAGTGAAGAATTTGTGGTCAAATAGGAGATAGTATTACTAAATGCAAAATAAATAATTTTGATTATATTAAATTTAAGAGGTTTTGCACAAACCACATTAATGCAACCAAGATTAGAAGCTGGGAAACAAGTCAGTCTTCTATATCGACATCAGATCTGTACTGACCATAAAAAAGGGAAAAAGATCCACATGTAAAAAATATTTATAGCAATTCTTTTTGTGATGGCAACAAAATCAGAAGTTGAGGGAATGACCATTAATGGAGAATGGCTAACCAACTTATGATGTATGAATATAATGAATACTAATGTGCAATAAGAAATGATGAGCCCACAGATTTCAGAAAAAAAAAACCCTGTAAAAACTTGTACGATTGAACCAAAGTGAAATGAGCAAAACCAGGAAAACATTGTACATAGTAACAACAACATCACGTGATGACCAACTATGAATTACTCAGCTCTTCTCAGCAACATAATGATCCAAAACAAGTACAAATGCAGATTGAAGCATATTTCTTCCACTTCCTTTATTTTTTGTGGGTTTTATCCCTTTGGGTCTGTTTCCTCTTTCACTACTAGGATTTATATGGAAATATGTTTTACATGATTGCACATATAAAATTTATTTTAAATTACCTACCATTCTAGAAAAAGGGGAGGGAAAAAATTTAGAATTGAAAATCTTGCAAAAATGAATGCTAAAAATTGTTTCTCTATGTAATTGAGGGAAAAAATAATGCTATTAGAAATAAAATCTTTGGTTTTCACTTGAACCAACAACATAATATGTCTACATCAGATACTGTAATTCAAATAATCACAAATTTACCATCATCCAGTGCTTGCCAAAAGCTCAATTACACATTCAATACTAGAGAGAGACAGTCTAATGGATATATTAAGTATCCTTTCTTCTATATTCTTCCCATCTCTAGCCTGTATTAAGAGAGATCAGTAGAAAACAAATTATCTGGACCTTGTCTTCTCAATCCCCTCTAGAAATGCCTTCATGGAATTACTTTACAAGATTGTGTCTTCAAACTTATATATATATATATATATATATATATATATATATAGCTTCCTTTGGAATAGTTTCTCTGCCTTTTACAAACTACCATGTTATCTGAAGTCCTTTAGGTCACAGGGTTTCAAGCAATACATTCATTCTTAAATTGAATTCCAAGGAAGAGTCTATTTCTACAATTGGGACTATTTCTTTTTGCTTTTGCTTCTTTTGGACCTCTAATTAAAATACTCACTTTCTTCTGCTAAAGCAGACTAGTCATCCTGAACCTTACAATTTTATATTTGCCAGGAACACTGAAACATTAAGTAATTTGCCCAGAATCACACAAGTAATATCATAGAGCCACAGAACAACATATAGAGCTTAATTTAACTCTCAAATACAATAGATATCAGCAGCAGGCATTCAAGTCAGATGTCTAGTAACATCTATTCCCTCTGCTGCTTTTAAATGATATTATCATTAATAATAATACTCATTATCATCATCCTGAATTGTCCTATTTTCTATTAGGTTGAATTTTGCAAGCTGTTTCAAATCCTCTTGGTAGAAATCCTAAATAAATAGATTTATATATATATATATATATATATATATATATATATATATATATATATATATATATATATATATATATTTCCTTTTTTGCTTAGGATTTAGGATTTCATCACTGTGGAGAACTCCCAGTACAGAAATTATTCCCACCTTATCATTCCAATGCAGAAGAAAAACTTAACAATCACAAAGTTTCCTGGACAAGTTTCCTAGAAGATGACTTCCCTGTAGACATAATTATGATAGGGGGAAAGGAAGGAATATGTATTTATTAAGTATCTACTGTGTGCTAGTCATTATGCTAAGCATTTTAATGTTATCTCATTTGATCTTCACAATTATTCCTCTGAGATAAGTGCTTTTATTATCTCCATTTTATGATTGAGCAAAGTGATTCACCTAAAATTATACTAGGAGGAAGGGTCTTATGCTGAATTTGAATTCAGGTCTTTCTGTGCTCCATCAGCAGATCCAGACAGCTTTGCTAGTTGCCAGAGGCAAGAATGAACCCAGTTTTGTTGATTCCAAAGTTGGCCCACTATTATCTATGCCTGGCAGCCTCTCCTTTGGAGATGAGTTTAAAATGTGACTTTTCAAAATGTGGGCTTTACTTGATTACTGCCTCTGGATCTATTGATGTGGAGATGCCCTCAGTCAGTATAGATTATAGACCATCCATGCCTTCTCATCCCATGGAATTCTAGTGTATTTTCTCCAACAGATCTCTAAACAAGATCTACACAACATACTATCAAAAATGCAAAAGGACTTTGAAAATGTTGGAGTGTGCTATACAAAAGTGAGGAATGCTATGTGTGTTTATTTAATATCATTACCCTGCCACATTCCCAAGCCTTGAATTTCCTGGTAATATACTCAGAACAAAGATCTATAGCTTAGTGCTTTAAATCTGTAAAAATATCTTTTTCAAGTCAGCTAATGAGCTACTTTCCCAGACTCTCCATCAAGTATAGTTCTACCTATCTGTCTTTACAAAGGACAGTAGGAAGAGGGGAGAGAGAATAACCTAATCTTTACAAGAATATGTACGTATAAGCACCTCTTCAGCCATGAAGTCATCATTCCAAAATTCTTAAGGACCATCTTCTGCCAATGCAGACTAGCCTTCTTGAATCTTAGGGCCTTACAGATGCCTGGAGTATCAAGAGGTTAAGTGGTTTGCCTAGTCAGAAAGTAGTAGGAATTAAAAGTAAAATTTGAACCCAATCTCCTGACATCAATGACAGCTTTCTATATGCTACTGCATACAACCTCACCTGGATCTCAATACATACTTATTAATTAACTAAATAACTATTTGAGAAGATTTCAACAAAACTCACTCAAAAATAAAGCCCAGAAGTTATAAAAGAAACTATTTTGCCATTTGTCCCATGATTTCTATGAAATTCAGGCTGGCATGGGATGACTTATCTTCATGCTTACATACCTCTCTCCTGCAAGTTGTGACTCCAGTTGAATATTCCTGTAAACCTTTACTTATATTGTCCTTTGAACTTCAAACAAATTTTTCTCTTTTGATTACTGACATTCACTGAGTGGGGGAGAGAGGTGACTGCCTTGCTGAAAATTGGAATGGTCTCAGTTTCTATGAAATGATGCTGTTCAACAAAAGTAAAACCAGTCTTTCATCCTTCAATCTCTGACTAAATTCTCTCATATTAAATGACAATATCTCATCATATCTTAGATTTAATCCTAATATATTAATGATTTTCAAGCCCTCCCATCATCCTCCCTCTGATCTCTACCAAAGAAATCTTCCCCAAGTTCCAACCTTCACTACTAATTAATTTTTCCAATTTGTACAATGAATCATCTTCCCTTCATCTTGTCAGTGAAAGGTATTAGAACTGCCCTGAAAAAGAAATCAGCAAATATTTTTCTAAGTTTCAATTCTAAGTATCATATAATGAAAATATCACGGTGGTAATGGAAAGATTTCTCCCTTGCACTCTTTATTAAGAAGGTAAACAACACAAGAAATAGGCTGTAGGGATGGGGCACTATTTGTATAATGCTTAATTTTGTAGTGAAGTTATTTAGCAAATTGTAGAATCAATATTTCATGAATTTTTAAATTTAATTTAATATCCAGTTTATAATAAACACTGCCAAGCAGAGCACTTAACACTCCTTCAATACTTCCCTCCTCTACTCTGACCACAATCCCTGTTCTTGTTATCCCCATATCTGGGTTTGTGTTAGTTTGTGCTTCTATTTCTAATTTTTGACAATAATTTCTTGGTGGTACGGACTTTAATGATGGTAAATGGTGGGAGATATCATGTTGCCTTCTGGTGTTCTATAAATAATAAATACTAATGAAATAATAATCAGGAACCAAAATGTCAGAGTAACATTCAGATAGTTACCCACCTTCTACAAAAGTGATGATAGAAAAAAAAAAGCCTTGTTCTTTAATCCTTAGGCACAGACCCCAGTTCCCAATGATTATGGATTTAGTCACACTAATTTGGAGAACAGGAAGTCAGCAATTATAATCTTTCTGGTAAGATGAGGGACCATCCAGATTTGCCATCTGTCTGATTGATATACCTTTTACGTCACTGGGAATTGCCAGTTGACTTGCTGATGCATCCTAAGGACTAGTGGTCCTTTTCATCCAGCTGAACCCTCTTTCATATCTACCTTCCCCAAATAGAATGTGATCTCCCTGAGAACAAGGACTGTCTTGCAATATCTAGATATCCAGTACTTAGCACAGTGCTTGATACATAGGAAGTACCTAACAAGCATTTCTTTTTCAATTCATTTACTTAAATAGAGATCACAGAGATCAAAAAAGATATTATCCATACAATTTTGTCACTATCAGCCAGGGAAGCTAATTTGCCTGAAAAGATTCAACCAGGAGTAATCTAGCTGTGGCCCCAGGAAGGCAAACTTCAGAGCTTTTTGTATATGGTCATTTTAAAAAGAGCAGTAAATGAAAAAAAAAAAAAACTAAAATGGCTAGTAAAGTTATGTAATGCAATGAATAGAGTGCTGAATTTGGAATCAGGAAAACCTGAGTTCAAATGCAACCCCAGATACTTACCTGTGTGAACTTGGGCAAATTATTCAACTTCTGTCTCTCTCAGTTTTCTCATGTGTAAAATGGGGATAACAATAGCATCTACCAATCAGATTTGTTGTTAGAATCAAATGAGATAATATTTGTAAAGTGCTTAACATAATGCCAAGCACATAGTAGGCATTTAATAAAGCTTGTTCCTTTCTTTTCCCCCTTGATTTTGGTATTTAAAATGATCCATCATCCTTTGAAAGACCTAAAATGATAAAGACACATAAGAATGTTATAACAAATCCAAAATAATAAATAATTTATTGGTTTTGGGTATGTAAATTGGGAGGAAAGAACTATGATCCTTTGTTTATGATAAGCATACTGATGTGTGGTACAATTTTTAAAAAAAGCCCTGAATTTGGAGGAGAGCTACATTCAAGTCCTTTCTCTGCCTCTTATTAACCTGCACGATCTTGCACAAATGTCTTAGAGCATCCATTTCCTCATCTGTAAAGTGAGAAGGCTCAGATAGATGGCATTCTAGGTTCCTACCAGCTCAAACCTATGATCCTAGGATAATATGACATTGTGAATATTCAATTTTCCTGACCATATTAAGAGCATGTTGATTGTTGATGCTTCTCTATTAAGAGCAAGGTATTTAGGTAGCACAGTAGATAGAGCACCAACTCTCAGGCAAAGAGTTAATTTGGTCTCTGACACTTACTAGCTGTGTGAACTTGGACAAGTCACTTAATCCCAATTGCCTCAAAAAAAAGTCATATATTTCCTATCAAAGGATTGGAATTGAAATTTAATCTCTACTAACTATTTGACCATGTGTATAAGCATTAATCACACTGGACCAGCTAACCACTTGATATTGTTCCACTGGTCTCTCTGAGCTCATGGTGACTGCTACATGGGTAGCTTTGATTCAGTATTGCTCCTCTGGCTTTATAGCAAGTGATGGTTAGTGGCTACTGGGCCAGCAGTCTAGGCTAAGAATTGCTCCCAACTGTTTCCTTCTTCAAGGTCACCCACTGGTCATGTCAGCTCCCATATACTAGGGAATAGTGATTAGTACATCTTCCTGATAAGACCAGACTGACTACTTTTTGGCCATAGCACATATCTAACAAAAGCCAAGTCAAGTAGCTGCTAGCAGGCTAAAATAGTCTTGTTGATCTCTTCTTGGGATAGTGTGAGGAAAGTGGGAATAAAACCCTCTGTTTCAGATATCTCTCTAATTTAGGGTTAGACATTACCAAGATTCTTTCAAGATTAACCTGTAAAAAGTAATCTAAGGAGGAAAGATTCTACACCCACAAAGTCTTCATTCCGGCCTTTATTATGCATATCTGTCAGCAGCATGTTGTTTTGATATTCTTATTTTGGCCAGTAAAAAACTTCCCTATCTCCCTACAGTTGTTAGGAAGTAATGAGATAATGTGTATGAAGTATTTTGTAAGCCATAATGTGCTATATAAGTGTCGATTATTTTTATTTCTTATTATACTAAAGCACTCTCTTTATCTGAAGAAGTAAGTTAGTATAATGGAAAAAGTACTGAATTTGGAGTTAAGAGGGCTGGATTCAGATCCTGACTCTGCTATTTATTTCCTATGTGACCATGGACAAGTAAATTTAATGTTTCCTGGCCTCAATTTCTTCATCTATAAAAGAACCCCCCTTTTTATAATCCTTTCTAACTCTAAATTTGTAATCTTATTATTAGTTGGAGGGGGGCAGTTACATTCTAAATTTTAATTATATAGGTGGGCATGTGCATGAGTTTACTTGGATAAGTCCAGTTAGCCCTGATAAGGTCAGGGTAGCAATTCCTAGCTCAAAATAAACATGTGACAAATTCACCCCCATCAAATTATAAATTTCATGGGAGCTGGAACAATGCTAACTTTAATTCTCTGGGTATTAAGAAGGATGCCCACTCATAGAGGGAACTTAAATGTCTTTGTTGAGTCACCTATTTATCTCTGGGAAAATGTTCTTTATTGAAGACTTAAAAAGTAAGAATTTCTTTTATTGACTTTTTCTCTTTAACTCTCTTCTTTTGAGTATATTCTCAGAATAGATAGGTCCCCAGACAAATTCTCTTAATTGCATGAACATTCTATTCCTAGCTGAACTCTCTGGACTGCTTTCATGTGCATTATGACCCAAGAACCATTAACTGCCCAACTGAAATCCATTTATTCACAATGCTGAAACACACACACACACACACACACACACACACACACACACACACACACA
>JAJPUD010007849.1:6542-18340 GCA_023553655.1 Myrmecobius fasciatus | reverse complement strand
ACACACACACACACACACACACACACACACACACACACACACACACACTCCCCATTCTCAGCTTAGAGAGGCTGGCAGTATTTCAGTATTTGGCTGGAGTTTCCCTGACTTGACTTCAAATAAGACACTGATCCTAGCATTTTGGCCAAATGTTTTCTATATCCTTTTGGTCTAAGAACTGTAGTTGTGCCTAAGTACCTCTACCAGACTCAAAGAGTAGAGACAAAGATAAAAATTTTGAATTTTTCAAGTACATAGATTTATATCTGAAAGGGACCTGAAAGATCTAATACTATTTTTCATTCTACAGATAAGAATACTCAACATACAAGTATAAGTCTTCAGTTAAAATTCAAACTCAGATTGACAGAGGATTACAGCTCAAAAAGACATTGGAGTTGAACTAATTCAATATTTTTGTTTTACAGACAAGAAAACTATACTCCAGAGATGTCAAGCCACTGATTCAGGAGCACACGCATAGAAAAGGGCAAAGTTAGAATCCAAACCCAGTTCTTCTGAACTTTCCATAGTCTCATGATGAAAGCATTCAGCAGAGCTGAGCTCTACAGTGAAGTCATCTCTACAACTATAGCATCTAAATTCAATATTTCAAAAAACCTATTAGTTCATTGTCTAGATGACTATCTGCAATATCTACTGGAAGAGAAACTAAGCAAACCTGCTTCCTAGGAGTTACACCTCTGGACTTGTTTTCCTTTGGCCAGAGTTTTCACCATATGACCAGAGGTGTCTCAGCCAAGTGCAGTTTAGGCTGCCTCCATCCAGAATTAAGTTTTTCCATGTGCTTCAGTCACAGCATTGTGAAAAGCAGGCTAGCTGCCATTGGTCAGTCAGCTGCCTAGACTTTGGCTGCAAACTAAGTGCTGGCTTCCAGTGTCGGGGTCACAGCACTCAGCACACAGACTCCTGCATAGTAGCCATTCAATAAATGTTTGTTGGATTAAATTGAATTGAATCTCTGGCTCATCTCATGGTCTTGGGGCCAACTGTCATCCTGTATTCTCCCAGGCGCTTCTCCATGCCTGGAGCCTACTCACTCCTCAGCTCTGCCTGTTGAAATTGTTTTCCTTCAAGGCTCAGCTCAGCTGCATCTTCCCCGAAGAAAGCTTTAGGTTATACTTCCAGCTGAAAGTATTATGGCCCTTCTTAAATTTTCTGGACAATTTTCTTTCCTGGCTTTTTCTTTTGCCCCTATCCCCCTCTACCTTGTGATCTCATGGGTGAACACATTCTACTTGTAAGAGAGCCTTTTTATTTCTTGGCGACAGGGATTGTGAATGTTCTTATCCTAGTATCTATCCTCAATGGCTCAGTAAATGTTTCTTGAGTGTGTAACAAGTGTTGCTCTGGCCCCACTCTCTGAGAACTAGATCTGCTACATTTTACAACCTCCCCTGACTAGGGTTCTTTAGTACCACTTAGGAGGTTGAGGATGGATTCTCTCTTCTCTGCCATCAGTTGAGTTTTCACTGATTGTGCTCCCTTGCCCCATTTTAGGGTCCCAGAGAACCTACTTCCATTTAAGCACTTTGGAATAGTTTTTTATAAACAGATAATTACTTCTAAGATACAGCAAAACCGAAGTACAAACATTTCCTACCTAAAATCTCAGAGGTATGATCCTTACTTTATACTACTTGTGGGACCCAGAAAGGGATTAGATTTATAATTTGGCCCAGTTCCTATACAGGATTAGTCCCATGGTGTTCAAATCTAAAACCCCACTGGACTTTTGGTGCCCTGTTCATCAATGCTAAACTGGCTATAAAACCTGCCTCAAATCCTGGACTCCCAGATCTCCATTAGCTCAAGCTACCAGTGAAAGAATCTCCTTCTTGCTTCTAAAATTGAAAAGAATGAATAAAAATATGCTAAAACCTCAGGCTAGGTTTCTTGGGCCACATGTCTTAAGAGGCAGCTAGAGGAGATGGCCCGAGGTCCTCTCCCCTTAACACATAATATTACTTGCAAGTAGAACCATTTGCCCTCAGAAAACAATGTAGGAAAAAAAAAAAAAAAACCTGAGTTGCTGACTTAAGTTGAACTCAGCCAAGTTCCTTCTCTGTAACTAAAGGAAAAAGGGTTCTCTGAAACGTGGGATAGGTAGATTTACAAAGAAAATTCATGTTTGTTCCAGTCCTCAGATGTCCTAAAAGCAGGCCTCTAACATTTCCCCATTTTGGGTTATAGGTTATTTAGGCATTCACCAAACCCTAATCACAAATCAATCAATCAATATTTATTAAGTACCTATTATATGCCAGGCATTGTACTAAGGGCTGAGTATACAAAAAAAGAAGAAAAAGACAGTTCCTACTCTCAAGGAGCTTACAATCTAATGAATAGATTAAAAGGATTCCTGGTAAGGTATGGACTTATTAGGATCTGAAAAAAGTATTTCTATATCAGTCCAACCTGTTATTTTACAGATAAGAATCCTAAAGTCTAGGGTGGTTAAGTGACTTAGGTCCCATAGATGGAATTCAAACTCATGTCCTCTTATTCTCTTCCACTTTATCATTCTGCTTTGGATTAAATTATTTCCTTTCCAGCTCTTAAGAATCTCTTACTCTATCATAAATGAATTGAATTGAATATATAATCTGAAACAATGTGGATAATTTCATTATCATTTTCAGTTTTTCTTATTTTTTATTGAAGCTTTTTATTTTCAAAACATATGCAAGGATAATTTTTCACCACTGACCCTTGCAAAACCTTGTGTTCCATTTCCGCCCCCCTTCCCCTCACTCCCTCCTAGATGGCAAGTAATCCAATATATGTTAAACATGGTAAAATATACATAAATTGAATATAGGCATACATATTTATACAATGATCTTGCTGCACAATAAAAAGTTTTTCTTATTATTTATTGAGCATCTAAAAGGTATTAGGTAAGGTTCAGATTACCCTGGGCACCTGTTCTCTCTTGATTCTGTGACAGCTTTAAATCTTATTATTGAATGCACTGAATCTTAACTTCCCTTAGGTGAATATACTCTCCATATGCATTTTCTAAACACTTTAAATATATTTCATTCTTTTGTAGCAAATTTTACTATTATGTAATTTAATCTTGGTCTGAGTATCTGCAACTAATATAAAATGTATATTGCTTATTTCTCTTCCAGTTGACAGCATTCCCTAAGATAAATACACATGCTATATATGTAGTTTGTCAACATAAATATAAATTGTGTTCTAAATTTGGCTCTTGAAAATGGATTTGGAAGAGAAGAGTTGGATTCAGATTTTGTCTCCAATATTCTCTACCTGTGTGACCTTGGATAGCTTCCTTCTACCCTCAGGGACCTAGGCATCATACTAGATGCTCTCCAAGGTCCCTTCCAGTTCTCAATAGCTTTATGCTCCCAAGAACTGATGGATAGTAAGTTGGTTAAAATTTCTTATATTTACCTCATTTGCATTATAAAATTCATTGTGGGACAAAAAATGAATCTCATTGAATTTTGTGGGATACCCCATCACAAAGATTTAAACATTTTATCAAATATCTTTATCAAAGAATTTTAGTGGTAGAGAAGGAACTTCAAGATTATCTATTATTGATTTGGCAGCTAGATAGCACAGTGAATATAGAACTGAGACTAGAGTCAGGAAGGTATGAGTTCAAATCCAGACTTAGATACTTAATAGCTTATGTGACTTTGGAAAAGATCTATTAACACTTGCCATCCTTGGTTATTATTAGAATTAATGAGATAATATTTTTAAAGTATTTAGCATAGTATCTGGAAGATAGTAGGCTAGATGAAAATGATATTATTATTAGTAGTAGTATTTAAAACATAAACTTCATCTTTATTACCAACAATGGTCATCCAACCTCCACTTGAAAGCCCACACTCACTCCCCTTAGTGATCTTAAAACTATCCACTTCATTCAGAACTATATAGTCCTTATTTTTAGGAAGTTTGATTAATGCTGACATGAACAAGATGGTAAGCTTATCAATAACTATATAGTTATATTAGCTTGAATGGATATAGAGTTTCACAGTTACAAAGTGTTTTATATATATGATGTTGTAAAAGACAGCTAGGTGATACAATACATCACTGGAATCAAGAAGACTTGAATTCAAACCCAGCCTCAGATGTTCACTAGCTTATGACTCTGGGCAAGTCACTTAATGTCTTTTTGCCTCATTTTCATTATCTGAAAAATGATAGCATCTATTTCTCAGAATTGTTACAGAAGGATAAAGTGAGATAATACGGACAAAGCTCTTTGAAAATCTTCAAACACTATATAAAAGTTGTCATTATTTGATTCAAAATTGGTTGATAGTGCAATTATCACTGTCCCAATTTTACATACTGAGGAAACTAAGGCTCACAGAAATTATGCATTCCCCAGATTCATACCATTATAGGTAACTAGCATTTATATAGGGCTTTAAATTTTACAAAATACTTTTCATGCATAATCTCATTTGATCATTGCAATAACCTATGAGGAAAATATTATAAGCTTTGGGACAATGGAAAGAGAAATGTATATAGAATCAGAGGGACAGAATTTGAATCCTAAACCTTGAATCTGTGTCTCCATTTGTCTCCTTGGTAAAATATTAGAGGTTGGAAGACATGACATCTACTATCCTTTATATCTCTAAATTCCATTTATGAAGAGTTCCTTGAAGACAGTGATTCCTTTTAGCCTTTCTTTGTATTTCTGGGGTTTCACACAGTTCCTGACACATAGTAAGTGCTTAAAAAGTGCTTTTTGACTTGACTTAAATATGTGATCCTATCATCACCATGAAGAAACTAAGGCCCACAGAAATTAAGGGATTTACCCATGAACAGCCTAATGGGGCTAGAAGAACATCTTCATGGCACAACACTTTCAACTATACCATGCTGCCTCTTATAATAATAAAATTGGAGATGAACTAACATTTGTTAAAAACAAAGTTGCTATGAAATCCAGCTGGTGAGATTCTGAATTATTCTAACACAGATGTACAACTAAAATAAAATGGAACACAAAGAAAAGAAGAATTCTGAGGTAGGGTGACCTTTCTGCAGACACAGGACATTGCCGGTTAACTCCTCTTTTGAAAATGGTCTTGAAAAGTTTTCTTCATTCCTAGAAAATTAAATCAATAATCAAGGAAGTTTCTGTCTGCAAGGCATTTCTCATTAATATTTTGAGAGGACTCTAATGGTTTATTTCTTTTTTTAAAAAAAATTTAAATGCAAAGATATTTTTTAACATTCCTTCTTGCAAAACTTTGTGTTCCAATTTTTTTCTTTCTCCCTTACACCCATCTCCTCCCCTAGACAGCAAATAATCTGATATATGTTAAACATGCACAATTATTTTATACATATTTCCACAATTATCAAGATGAACAAGAAAAATCTGATGGCACATTTCCAACTTATCAAGTATATCTATACTAATCTCAACTGAGATATAACTTCAATATCTGTCAAATCACATGGAATCATCTTTATTTAACCCCTCATAGTACTTTCCTAGATTATACTAATATCAATATTTTTAAGAACTTAAATGAAACCTTTTGCTCTTCCCAACATTTCATATCAATTTTAAATCCTGATTTTTCCATTTACTACTGTTGTGACCTTAGAAAAATCATTTGACCTTTTTCAGCCTCAGTTTCCTCATCCATAAAATGACTAAATTATTTGTCTTTCTGCTTTAAATAAGGGATCCTGTGATATCTTCCTCATCAAAGCACTTCTAAATTGAATTTTGTTCTCCTACTTCTGATTTAGCAAACGCATCTTTTTAAAAATCATTTCTTTCTTTTTTGACAGTCTCCATGGTTCCTTGGTTGCCTGTTGTTCCTGTGATTTGGCATATGTGCTCCCAGACTCTCCACCTCAGAGAGTCTAGAGTCTAAGGGAAAGAATGTCTAATTTGCTTTCTGAGACTTTACATTTGTTCTTGGGTGTGATTACTCATAAATAAAAAAAAGAGAGAGAGAGAGAAAAAGGCATCTGGTGATTTACTTTATGTCCTGAATCTCTAAGATCCAAGACCACTTTGTCCATTGTACATGATAAAGAACTCTCTATATTAGTACCAATTGCTACACAGAATGGTGAATTACTGTAATTCAGAAACAGACAAACTTTTCAGATTCTAGTCCTCACCTTTATATTCTATGCTGCTAGATGACCTAGATCGAATCCCACTATCTCCTTATTTTTCTACTTGTCTCTAATAGGAAAATACTGACCTGACTCCCTAGGTTGTAATAAATAATATTCAATGTAGTCAATTAAGTCAACAAATAATCTTTTTAAAAACAGCTAAGAAATATGAATCAAGTGCCCTTCACATTTCAGAAATGCTAAAGGCAAGAATGACCTATGCCAGCATATGGAAGGCTTGTTGCATAAATGGTTGGTCCATATCCTGCTTTAATCTATATATCTTGAAATATTTGTGATACATCTTTGTCTTTGATACATTTTTCAATAACTCTACTGTCATCCATGCCATTAACTTGTAAAAAAAAGAAATATGTTATAATAGAATGTTAATTATAGAAAGTACTTTATTTTCTATCTTGGCAACCTCCTAAATCAAATGCTTATACACTCTATAGCAACAGAGATCCAGAATTGTTCATTTTTCCCAGACTGGGAACAACCTGTAGAATTGCTAAAAATATCACCGGATGATCTTAGTTTAATGCTGCTGATAGAATTCTTTTAGCTTGTCCTTTAACTTCATGGGCAAATTTAGAAATATCTCTATCTCAAATGTTTAAATGGACTATTTCTGCCTGACTTGTAGTAGTAAGTCAGTAGCTCCTATTGGACTGATCAGTCACAGTAGGACACATTGTACCTTGACCCTAAATCATGATGTCATTGGTCCCCTTCCAGTACAAAGAATGAACAACAATAACAATAGCTTGATAGGAGACTGGCAATCTACTGCTGTGTTTATGTGGAAGAACATAAATATTTCCTCCCTTTAAATTTCAATTATCTTTCCTCTAGCCTTGGGAGGTTGGGGGGGGTGGGAATAGGAGAGGAACAGCAGTCGTTTGACATCTCCTATAATTTGATCTACTCAATTTAAAGAATCTTCTAAAGCACCTACTGATGACTGGCACCATGGGAAGTATAAAAGACAGGAATCTCCATGTGGAGTATGGAGGGAAGAGCCAGAGCTGGGTTTGAAGGGATAGGAAATACAGTTTTGAGTAATGTCATAAAAGGGCAAAATGAGCTCTGAGAAGATGCAGAAGGAGAGGCCCTGGTTCTGCCTGATGGTCAAGCGGTTAAGGCAAAGATTTGAGGGGAGAGTGGTGGAGATATGAAACTTAACACATGGGGCACTCACCCTCCAAAACTTAGTCAGGTCACCTTTGCCATAGGGCTCTGATTTAAATTACAGAGTGGGAGGAGGGAGCTGAGGTAGGTCCTTGGCCCTGATCTGGTGACTGGTAAGGAGGGGCAGGGGCAGCAGAGCAGATGGTGTATCCTTGGTTCTGGCAGATGGTCAAGGCAGGAATCAGTAGTAAACTCTTGGCATAATGGATAGTGCACTGAGTTTGAAGTCAGAATGAGCTAGCTTCCAGTCCTGCCTCACACACAAAATGACTGTGTGACCAAGGGCAAGTCATTAACCTCTCCATATCATAGGGCCTTAAGACCACAAGTTAGGAAAGAGCAATAGAATTTCTAAAACCAGAACCCCAAAATTTAATGAAATTATGGTTCAGAGGCACTTTTCCCCTTCTCCTCAAACCCTCCCCTCCCCCTCAAAAAAAGATTTAGATTATGTAAAGTTAAATGTTTAATGATAATTATCCCCCTAGATAAATTAAACTTAAATTGAACATATTGGAGATTACTTCTTTACTCATCAAGAAAAATGGTATTATTTCTAAAATATTGCACCTTATGCAAATATTGATTCATCATTTTTATCACTTTTAATTTGTGTCAAAACAAGATTGGTTTTGCACAGATAATGTTTGCTATGAAAATTTCATTCCATCTCCATACCGTCTCATTTTGGCCTTGAACCTGACCACATGTCCTCAGAATATTTGTGCTGTCCAAAACAGACTTATTTGTCTTAAGAAGCCTCTCTTGGCAACACTCACTTCCCTGATTTCTTGCTTGTTGATTCCTCCAGCCTTCCCTCAGGTTTCCTCTGACTGCCTTAGAGAAATTAGGGACCGAAAAGATTCTACTAAGTTGTCTAGCTTATTCCTCTGCTTGTAAGAAATGTTTCCCTATAGTCTCACTTCAAGTATTTTGTCCAGTGAGTTAGAGAAAACCTAAATGATGAAAATGTCATGGATATTCTTAAGTCATTTCTTTACTCATTCTTTTTTCCCCTGTCAGAAAAGATTCCTCCTCAGGTCTAAGATATGTTGTCTCTTTTTGATGTTACTTAGTGTGTTCATTCAAAAATAATTTTTACAAATATTTGTTTCTCCAAAATCTGCCTTCCAAAATTTCCCTATCCTTCCACCTTTTTCTAAAAATTAAATTACTTGAAGTCAGGCCAAGTTTCTGTTTAATGGTATAGAATATATTATATTTCTGTTTAATGGTATAAAATATACTATTAAAAGTATTTCCTCATACACTTTAAGATACTGATCAAAGAAATCTCACATCACTAAGAAGAGTTACTATTGGAGATTATCACCTCAATTTTGCAGGCTGGTAAATTGAATTGAGCAGTGAATTATATCCCCTTTGCCATTTATCCTTTATTTACTCAATCTTCAGACAGTGAATTATACTCCCTTTGCCTTTTGTAATAATCAGAGATATGCAGAGCATGAACTAGTTTTCATTAGATTGTGAGTTCCTTGAAGACAAGCACTATCTTTTGTCTTTTTTGGATCCTGAGACACATAATAGATGCTTAATAAGTGCTTACTTGCTGACTAATAAATTGCTATTCTGGCATACAGAGGTACAATCAGATCTCTCTGCATGCCCATGGTAATAGCCCATAACGACCTGGAGCACATGGACCTCTCTGAAACTAATAAGATTCATTTCTGCTCATTTACTCATCATTTACTCATTTCCATACCTCATACTTACATTAGCCAATACCTGGTATTTTCCTGCTGATGATATCAGAGACACAACACTAAGAGTTCACTTTCTTATAAAACTCATATCCTGCAGCTGCCACAGGATGCACTTTCATTTAGTCAATAAACATCTATTAAGTACCTACTTTGTTCTAGCTCTGTGCTAAGCTTTTTGCTAGCACAAAAATGATTCCAACACAGGTAATATGGTGTAATGACTGGACTTGGAGTCAAAAGATCCACCCTCAGACACTTGATAGCTCTGTTTTTCTGGATAAGTATCTTAACCTTTTAAGGGTTCAGTTTCCTCATATGTAAAATAATGGAGTTGGGTTCAATGGTTTTAAAAGTTCTAGATTTAAATAAACAAGTGACAGAAAGCTCAATGTACCAAATCAAAGGGTAGCCTTTCAGAATGTGCTATTGCTGAAATCCATTCCTCTTCCTTCCATGACTTGACGACCACTGGCCCTGAAATGCTGTACAGACATCCTTTGCAAAGGGAGACTTGGCTGTATCCAGCATCTCTGCTTTGACAACTGAGAACTAAATCCTTTGCCCCAAATATCTTTTACCTTTTTTCCCTCTTTCTTTTCTCACACACTTGACCCAACATGTATTATTTCAGACTTTTGAAACTCCCCTTTATATAAATTCAAGGTTTTGTAATAAAAGATTTATTGACAACATATAAAACAGCTCTTTCAGTGTATTTATCATGTATAAAGACTGTGCACAGACAATAAGCTGAAACCCAGAATTGAATAGAAGAGTGGGTTGTGGTGCCTTTGGAAAATTATAATGTGATTTCAATGACCCCACGCTTCTCCCTGAAACAAAGACTCATGTTTTCACTTATAATATTTTTCTGGCAATGCTCTGTGATTGTGAGTCATAAAATATCATAGTATCCAAAGAACTGAAGATGAGAATAATACAAAGGTCATAGAGAGGTACACAGTGATATAAATAGGATGCAACACACCATCAACAAAGCATTATTTGGAAAAAGGAACGCAAGGGTTGCCATGAGAGAGATATATGATGGGAAAAAAATAAGTTGATCATGCAATGAGGTGAAGAATAACTGATCTATATCCTGTATGCTCACATTGGTTTCCATTCAATGTTTCCATTCAAAAATCTATAAGAAGGCTTCCAGTACCCTGTGTAAATACCTTTGGGACATTTATGGGAAAACATGGGGAAGAGCAGAACAGGATGGGGAAGGATACCACATTTCTAAAGGGAATACTTGGATGAATGAAATCATAGATTCATCAAAGTAAGGAAGTAATAAAACAATTATCATAAATTACTGGTCTATGATTCTTTTGCCAAATTTCCTCTAAGTTCCAAAACTGATCATAAAGATTGGTTACCTATAGTCTAAAGGAGAAAGTCCCAATCCAATAAATATAAATACCTATTTTATTAAAAAGAACAATGACAACCATGCTTTGTACTGGCTGTACAAAAACAAAATAACTAAACATGCCCCTTTCCCAGAGAACTCACATTCTACTTTGTAGTCTGGCATTAAATTCCCTCTGTGATCTGGCCTCAGCATAGTTTGTGAGATATGATAGAGAAAAGAAGAAATGCATAGTAGTAGAGATAAGCTAATGTCCTAATTTACAAAAGGGGGTGAGTGGTTTTTGGAAATTGATTACCAGTGAGCTTCATGTCCATCTCCAGCAAACTAGAATGGATCATTAATAGATGGTTTGTGAGTACTTCAAAAGAGGTAGATCTGGTAACTCAAGTTAACATTTTTTGATGAGTTTACTAAACTAATAAATCAGAATAATGTTCTAGAATAAATTTCAATAAGACTCATTCAAAAGTCTCTTACTCCATTCTTGTAGTTAAGATATGGAAAAATATTAGATGGACTCAGTATTATTGACTGACTAACCAGATCCAAAGATCAATGGATTGGGGTTCATATGAAAGGAGGTTTCTAGTTAGGGAATGTGGACTCTATCATGGCTCAATTTGGTGCAGAAATTTTATCATTAAATGGTAAGTGTAATGAAAGGATTGTTTTTTCTAGTGAACTTTGGTGGTTAAAATAGGTGAAAGATTGCATATTTGATCTCATTTTTCAAGCCAACAATTTCAAATCATTTTCCTTCTTTTCAGTTACCTTAATGAATGTTCCATCTTCTTCCCTTAATAGCATATGACATAAGGGCAGCTAAGTGGCACAGTGGATAGAGCACCAGCCCTGAAGTCAGGAGGACCTGACTTCAAATCTGGTCTCAGACACTTAACATTCCCTAGCTGTGTGACCCTGGGCAAGCCAGTTAACCCCAATTGCCTCAGCAAAAATAGCATGTGATATAATTTGAACTTCTTTGAGGAAAACTCATGTAAAATTTGGGTCATCCTTACTTCTACACCCACCTTATCCCCTAGCTCAATTCCTGAAAACTAAGCATTGCCACCCATTCTGTCTTGTTTTCCTCTGGTAACAAAAGAAGAGGCTGGCTACTGGCTCATTAAGACCTTTATCCTTGAACTCATTCCCTTCAGCCTGCTATAGAATCCTGCTGCAGAGTTCATCATCATCATCATCATCATCTCTCTTCTTCCTTTTTTTTCTTTCTCTATTTGTCTGTCACTTTCTCTCTCTCTCTCTCTCTCTCTCTCTCTCTCTCTCTCTCTCTCTCTCTCTCTCTCTCTCTC
>JAJPUD010007848.1:74557-89759 GCA_023553655.1 Myrmecobius fasciatus | reverse complement strand
CAGAATGTTGGCTGGGCACTGCCCAGGTCTTGCTGCCAGCCTCAGTTACCCAGGGCAGAGCTATGAGCAGCCTAAGGCAGGTCATTCATGGAGAGGGGGAGGCTCTGCTTTCGGCTGAGGGTACAAGCCAGATACTGGAGGGAGCCAATGCTGGGCAGGGCATCTGGAGATCTCACTGCAGACTCTAATCAGCAGACCTGTTGCCCTTCCCCCAACCCTGCCCTTATAGTACAGGTGAGTCCGGCAGACCTGCGGCTTACTGTGTTTGACGGAGCCGAGGGGACGTGGCGGCTGCTTTGCTCCTCCAGAGCCAACTCCAGGGTGGCAAGTCTGAGTTGTGAGGAGATGGGCTTCATCAGGTATCATTGAGGAGGGGTGGGAATCGTGAGGGGAGTAGCCTGAGGCCAGGGGAGAACTGGGCTGCTGTTCCCGACCCTCTGCCCCTAGGGCTCTGAGCCACTCGGAGCTGGACGTCCAAATGTCTGGAACAAACGGCACATCTGGCTACTTCTGTGTGGATGAGGAGAGGCTCCCCTATGCTCGGAGGCTGTCAGAGGTCATCTCCATCTGGTAAGGAAGCTAGGCAGGGCAGGGATGGGCAGGAGACAAGGACTGCCCTGGGCCGGTGCCCAGCAGACCTAGAGAAGCACAAATACACAGACCCACGCGGAAAAAGAGCCGCTCACGAAGTCACAGATGCAGCTGTCCCATTTCAATGAGCACTTGTTATCAAAGATAGACTTTGGTTCTCCCCTGACTGCTCCCATTAAGGCTCCTTCCTCCATCAGCAGCATCATAGCAACGTGCATTTATAAAGGGATTTTCAAATAGTATCTCATTTAATTTTCACAATATCCCCGGGGGGTAGGTGCCATTATCATCCTCATTTTACAGATGAAGAAACTGAGGCAGACATTAAGTGACAGCCCAGTGTTACACAGTCAGTGCAGATGTCTGAGGCAGGATTTGAACTTGCATCCTCCTGACTCCAAGTCCAGCAGCCTAACTCCCTGAAAGGCATTATACACAGAAAGCTGGTCTTGGAGTCAGCTCATTTTCTCTCCCTTAACTTCCCTATTTCTGTCAATGGCACCATCATGCTCCCTAGCATCCTTTTTGACATCTCTGTCCCTTATCTCCCCCCAAGTCCCATCCATCCCACCTCTCTGCTCTCTCTCCAGCCTTTCCTTCCCATTGTTATGCTCGTTTCCATTTTTGTTTGCTGTCCCCAGCTACGTGGTCCAGTCCAAACTCCTTAACCTGGCACTTGAGAACTCTGCAGTTTGCCTCCATCTTCATTTCCAGCCTCACTCATTCTCACTCCTCCCTGCGTGCCTTATGCTGCAGCCCAGCAGAACTCAACTCATTCTCACTCTTTCCCGTGTCTATCCCCTACACTTGGGGTGCCTCCCCCTCCTGCCCACCCAGATCTCTGCCTGTCAGGAAATGAATTATTCTTTCCCAGTACTGAGTTCTCCTATGGGCTTACTGTCGGCTCGTTTTTTTTTCCCCTGAGGCAATTGGGGGTTAAGTGACTTTCTCAGGGTCTCACACACACACACTCAGCTAGGGAATGTTAAGTGTCTGAGAGCAGATTTGAACTCAGGTCCTCCTGACTTCAGGGCTGGTGCTCTATCCACTGCGCCACCTAGCTGCCCCTTAGTTTATTGAAATAAAATGTAAATCCCCATTCACAGCCACACATACGATACATAAACCAGACTGCTGTCTAAATGAGTGTGTACAAGGCACACGTATACAGTCTAATTCCCTAGATCTTTAGGATGGAAGGGGCTGGGGCTGGTGGGCAACATTAAGAGACCCTAAGTATGGACATGAGTCCCTTGTCCCTTCCCCCTTCACCAGCCCCCCTCTCTCTCTGACAGTGACTGTCCCAGGGGCCTCTTCCTAGCCACCCTCTGCCAAGGTAAGCCCCCCCAATGTGGGTCTTTCCTCCTAGATCTCCCCCGTCCACACCATTAGCTAAGATCCCCCCATGTGCAGAACTGAGGACAGCTCATTGTGGAGTGAGACAGAGGATTGTTTGCTGGAGGGAAGGGGGCGTCCTTGGGGTCTCAGGCCCCCCAAGGCCAACTTCTAAGTTCTGCCGCAGGCCATTTCCCAGAAACATTTCATGTCCTCTTCATCAGTCTCCTCTCCTTCCCAAATCAGTTCAGAGCTCAGTAACACTCTGTCTTTGTGGGTATCTACATTGGACCAGAGCTCCCTGAGGGGAGACTATGTCTCCCCGTCCCAGACCAGAGTCAGTCAGAAGGAGGCCTTGTAGTCCAATCTCATTTCAAATAGGAAAGTGAGGCAGAACTGGCCTCCCCAAAGTCACCCCAGGTCATGGACTCTTCTAAGGTCAGGATTCCCTGATACCAAAGACTGCAGCTTCTCCCCTAGTCCAGGAGCTGCCTAGGGGGGGAAGGGAGGGGGGTGTTCCTCTTTCTAGGGGTGCAGAGTCTGGGATGTGGCCTGAACATGTCTGACCCTAGATTGTGGCCGGAGGAAGCTGCCTGTAGACCGTATTGTTGGAGGCCAGGATGCCAGCCTGGGCCGCTGGCCATGGCAGGTCAGTCTGCGCTATGATGGGGCGCACCTGTGCGGGGGGTCCTTGCTGTCCGGAGACTGGGTGTTGACTGCTGCCCACTGCTTCCCTGAGTGAGTGCCCTCCTTGTGGGGCCGGGTCTGTCACAACAAAGAGGTGCTGAATTTCAGGGGAGGGGGTAGAACATGGAACCCCAAAACTAGCAAATCCTTCTAGTCACCGCCCTAAGCCCTCGTTAAAGTTCTGAGTTGGGCACATCTCTCCTAAGAGACATCATTTGTAGTCAAAGATAAACTGATGAAGAGAGGAAATTATCCCACTCTTTTTTGTGCTAGGCGGAATCGGGTTGTGTCACGGTGGAGAGTGTTTGCGGGTGCCGTGGCCCAGGCTTCCACCCAGGGACTCCAGCTTGGGGTCCAGGCTGTGGTGTACCATGGAGGCTACCTGCCTTTCCGGGACCCCAACAGTGAGGAGAACAGTAATGACATTGCTTTGGTCCACCTTTCCAGTCCCCTGCCCCTCACTGGTGAGTGAGTCACTGGGTCCTGGGAGAACAGCTTGGGCTGCATCCGAGGAAGAACTGGGGGTGGGGGAGAAGGCTGGGTGTTTGGGGACGAGATGCCTGGCTCCAGAAAGGGAGCAGAACCCTGGCCAGGTTGGCTCTTTCTCCCCCACAGAATACATCCAGCCTGTCTGCCTCCCGGCTGCCGGTCAGGCCTTGGTGGATGGGAAGATTTGCACAGTAACAGGCTGGGGAAATACTCAGTATTATGGTGAGCAGACATGCCCTGGCCACAGGGCCATGGAGACCCATTCCCTGTGAGACTGCCGCCCCAGAGTAAGATCAAAGTGGGTGGGCAGGGCGTGCCCACTGGCTTTGAAAAGTCAGAAGGAGCTCTCTAGTGACACAATTACCCAGAAGCGGTGATGGAGGAGCCATGTCTCTGACAGACCCTCTCCTCCCTCCCTCCCCATCCCTACAGGGAAACAGGCTAATATGCTACAGGAGGCTCGAGTGCCCATCATCAGCAACACAATCTGCAATAGCCCTGATTTCTATGGGAACCAGATCAAACCCAAAATGTTCTGTGCTGGATACACTGAGGGGGGCATCGATGCCTGCCAGGTGGGGAACTATTCCAGGGACATTTCCTAAACTCCAGCAGCTTTTTCCTAAGGCCCAGCTACCTGACCTCCCCCCCAACCAAATATTCCCTATTCATTAGGGGCAACAAACATCCAAAAGCCTTTGCCAAGTTTCTCATTGGGCACCAGACAGGGGCTGGGCGTTCCTTGTCCAAAACTGGCATTTTTTGGGTGGAGAGAAAAAGCAGAGCTAAAGCAAGATGAATCTCACACCGTGACAAGCTTAGATCTCAGATTACCTCAAATGATGGGAGATACTGGCTAGGCTGGGAGAAGGAAAAGGCATTTGGGCACATTTGGCTTGGTGCCAGCCTTCTGATTCCCCTGGAAAGAACCCAGGCATCCCACCCTCTGGTTTTGCCTCTGTCCGTCTGCAGGGAGACAGCGGGGGCCCTTTTGTGTGTGAGGACTCTATCTCCAGGACTCCCCGGTGGAGGCTGTGTGGGATTGTGAGCTGGGGGACAGGCTGTGCTCTCGCCCACAAGCCTGGGGTTTACACCAAAGTAGGAGAATACCAGGAGTGGATCTACCGAGCCATGAAGGTATTGAGGGTGGAAGGGATGTAGGGAAAGCAGGCTCATCCTTCCCTGTTTCCTCCATTCTGATATGTCTGGAGAAAGCAGGAAAGAGACCTGGGAGAAATGGGGTTAGAGCAGCTTTCACTGCATTTCTACACCTGCCAAATGGACTCATCCCCCTTGTCACGTGACCATGTCACCTTTGAGCCACTCTCCTTACTGCCTATCACTGTCACAACAGCCCTCTGGGCTGTTCTGGCTTCTGCTCCAGCCTTTGGCCATATCAGTTTTACAGCTGCTCAGGTCACCCCTCACTTGAAACTTTCAATGGCTCCCTTTCATTGAATGATGTTTAAACTCCTTGGGTTGACCTCCACTAACTCCACACTTTCAGCCAGGTGGTGCAGTGGAGACATAGGGGGCTAGTGGGATAGTGCAGGGGACAGTGGACAGGCCTGGAGTCAGGAAGATGTCGGACTAGCCACAGACACTGACCATCGGTGTGACTCTGGGCAAGTCATGTCATCTTGTTTGCCTCAGTCGCTTCCTCTGTAAAATGAGCTTGACGAGAAAAGGCGAACCCTTGCAGCATCTCTGCCAAGAAAACCCCAAATGGGGCCAGGGAGAGTGGGACATGCTCAGAACGTGACTCTACATCCCTGTGTCCTTTCACCTTCACAGTGACCAATCACTTGACATTTATTGAGCATCTGCTATGCTAGGCCCCTGCCCTTTGATGCTGTATTGTCCTAGATAAGTCAAATCAAAACACAGAAGGAAGATGAGGGGACGGGACCACTACAGTTGGGGAGAAACAAAAGGTTGAAGGTTGGGAACATTTCAGCTGAACCTTGAAGGGAGCCAGGCATTTCAAGTATGGAGGAGAGCCTAGGCAAAGGCCTGGTGGTGGGAGATGGACATGGGCCATTAGGCCTGAATTTGAGAGGCTGGGGTAGGTGTGAGCAGAAGTGGTGATTCTTCCTGTTTCTCTTCTCCATCCCCAGTCTTTTAAATCACAAATGAAAATCCACCTCCTCCAGGAAACCTTCTTTGAGATGACTTCCCCTTTCAGTAATGACCTTTTCCCATAAGCCCCCCTGTGACCCTCTCTACTGCATTTATCAGGCATTATTTGGATAACAGCCATCCTTTCATGTCATATTCCCCAGTAGAGCATAAACACCAGGACAGCCATGACCGCAGGGACTGTTTAACTTAAATCTCCCCCACCCAGTCCTCAGGGCAGCATACAATGTTTAATCAATGTTAAATTAGAAACACTTATTTGGGGTAAGCAAGTGGTTCCCTAAAATGAAGAATGATTTTATTGTTACACCCTCATCCCCCACTGATTTACTGGCTACGGAATGAATAGGAATTATGTATTATTTCTACAGGATGCATTCATTGAACAAACATTAAATTCATAATAGTGTTTCCCCCCACTCCCAGAACCCAGCACCCACTTTCCACATGATCTAAAAGCAATGACCTGGCTCCTCTCTTATGGTTTCCAATAGGAGGAGAACAGGATTAGGGACAAAAGTTGCCAGTGGTGCAGACTTGAAAGGGTTATATGGACAAAGGGGAGAGGAGGAAGGGAAGAAAGGGGAAGGATGGAAGGGAGAGGGAAGGAGAAATGGAGGGAAAGGGAAGGGGAGAGAAGGGAAAAGGGAGGGAGGAGAGGGGAAGGAATGGGAAAGGGGAGGGATCAAGGAGAAAGGAAAGGAGAGGGGAAGGGGAAAAGAGGAAATGAGGGGAGGGGAAGGAAGGGGAAGGGAGATGAAAGGGAGGCAAAGGGAAGGGGAAATGGAAAAGCAAAGGAGGGAAAAGAAGAGGAGGGGAAGGGAGGGAAGACAAGCTCCTTCACCTGTTCCTTCCCTACTGAATTCTCTCCCCAGACTCACTCCGAGGACAGTGGGATGGTGACCCAACTCTGACACCCCTGCTTCTCCTCCTCTCTTAATCCCTTCTGGTCCTGGGCTACTCCCCAGCAGCCAGCAGTGGAGGACAATCTATGGCTCAGAGAGCCCCATTCTGGATTCCTGTAGAGATGAGGAGGGCCTGGGGATTCTGAAGGGCAGGGGAGAAAATGGGGGGGGGGCACACCAGGTCAGGACTGACACCTCCCCCCAGGATTTTCTCCACCCCATCCCACACATGTTGCTGCTATCCCTGGCCCGTGTCCAGCCCTTCTCTGGGCAGTCCCCTACTCAGGTCCACCCATGAGTCCTGTCCTGCCTCCTCCCCATGTAAATACTCTCTTGGGATGTGTGGGGACCAGACTGGGGGCTCCTCGCCCCACCTACCCTCTGTCCCCAGAAATGTTTGGTGATTTCTTTGAATAATAAAACTGGTTTTGATTAGATGTGTCTTGGGGCTTCTTGAAACAGGGCCGTGGGGTACAAACCAGGGGAAGTCCGATAGAAAGAACCACGGGTACTTTGAGTAAAAATCTGGAGCCCAGTTCTGGTACCTATTGGCATAAACCTGGCCCTGCCACCTCCACCTACGGAAGATGTAAATGTATCTGTTGCTCCTGGAACTAGGGAAACAAGTCTCCCAGAGTTAACATGTGTCACAAATCTGTTTCTCTTGGAGAAGGGCAATAAATCTCACTTGCCAGGAATTCTCCCCAGACTCTGATTACTGATGCACCAAGGCCAGACCAGGCCGCCCCAGAGGCTCAAACGCCCTCCCTCTCTGCGCATTCATGCTCCATGATCACCAGAACAAAAACCAGGAACCTCACGGCCGTACCAGCTGGCTGAACCCAAGCTAATTCCCCGGGGGGGGGGGGCCCCCCCCGGGGGGGGGCGGGGGAGGAGCACTCCACCATGATACTTTGGGAGGCCTGGGGAAGGGCCTGGGAATGCAGACCACGGCTGTGACACCAGAAGGCAGGCCAGAAACGCCGAGAAAATCCAAAGCGGCTTCCTACGTGCACGCGGGAACCCGGGAACGACGACAGCCCATGAGCCCCTTCGGGGGTCTGTAGCCCCCTTGTCTATAAGGGCCCTTGAGCTCAGTCAGAGCTTTGAGGTCCCGGGACAGCCCCGAGTGGCTTTGGGGGCCCAAAGACCCCACCATAACACTCCTGTGAGCCTAACCAGAACCTTCCTGAGGGCGCCTCTGTGAGCACCCACAACAGCCAGTGCCAGCCTGGCCAGCCCGGGCCCCACTACAGTGCTTGGCCCTCTTACTTCAGCAGCCTCTTCCACCAGCAAGGCGTCCTTCCTGGGACGCTTCCGGCCACTGCGGGCTTCTTCCTGGGCAGAAGCACCGTCCCACTAGGGGTCCCGGTGAGGGAGCCACCCCCTTTCACTCTTTTGAACAGAAGCTTCTTGAGGGCAGGAGCTGCCTTTCTTTCGGCTCTCGCCTTCTCATTCCCATTTCTCTCTCTCCCCTCCCCTCTCCCTCCCCCTCCCCCTCCCCCTCCCTCCAAGTCTCCATCTCTCTCTCCCACAATAGGAGCCTGCGTGTGGGAACCTCCCCTGACTGGGCGCCCACAGCCCTCCTTCCTCAAGTTTAGGAGGCGGGGCTTCAGAAGCACAGGCCTTTCCCCAGTGGGCGGGGTTATCGCGACAACCAGCGGCCCGCGTGGTGATCAGGCCTGGGCCTCGAAGGCTCCTCGGCCTTTCCGGCCCTTTCCTCGAGCATGTGCTGGGCTCGCCTCGTGCTTCCGGCTAGGGGTGGGAGGGAGGCAGAGCCTGGAGCAACTACGGCTGCGCAGAAGCAAGGCCTGAGCCGCGGGCCAGACACCACAGGGGAGCTTGCCGGTAAGCAGTGGGTCCTCTGGGAGAGCGGAGAGAGCCAATGGAAATTATTGAGCTGCTACTGTGGACCCGGCCCCGCCTCGGCGCCCGGACGGAGCCCCTCTCCCATCCAATAAAATACACAGGACTGAGAGCAGTACAGTTCTCAGTGATCCTCTGAAGAACAATTTCCTGTCCCCTTCCTCAGAACACTTTCTCCAAGAAAACCTTGTGGCTCCTCCGCGCGGGGGACCTGGACGGCGGGCCTTCCTGCGGGCAGCCCCAGCGCCGCCAGGCAGAGTAAGCCCTTAAGGCGTTTGTCCATGGACAATGTTCCTTGTCCCCAAGGGCGATGCCTGGAGAGAGCCGACCACACCTATACTCGTGCCGTTTTATCTACGATGCTGTAAACATTTTAATTTGTAATGCGGCTAAAGTAAGGAGGGAAGCAGGAGCATCCGGGAGAATAGGGAAGGTCCCTGTGAAGGCCCCTCTTCAGCTGGGCTTTGAAGGAAGCAAGTAATAATGCTACCATGTGCATGATTTTTCATGTGCTTTACAAATGTACTTTTCATTTTGTCCTTATGAGAACCTTGTAACCCTGTATTATTATCTTCATTTTACAGTTGAGGAAACTGAGGCAAACAGCAGTTAAGCGACTTGCTCAGGATCAGTCTAGTCAGCGTCTGAGTCAGGACTGGAAATCAGGGATTTCTGACTCCCGCCGGCCTCCATCCACTTCAGCCCCCTCGCTGTCTCCACAGCTGCCTTTGGTTGGCCGGTGATTCAATGCCTGTGAAATGAGGGAATATTCATATACATATATGAATATATCGGGCACGTGGCAAGGTCAGACAGCCTCCAGATCAAGCGCGGGCAGTTATTTGGGGTAAGTGACCTCTGCTCCTTAAAGGAAACAGCCGCCCAGCAGAGGACTAGGTCCTTATAGAGAATGGAGAACAAGAAAAACTGGAAAATTGAGCAATCTCAAACAAGATTTTGTATGAGGAAAATCCTTCCCTTGTCTGAGTTCAGATATATATTGCCAGGTATTCTGCTTCAGATCAATATCTGCTCATCGCTGTCCTTCAGCTAAGAACATGTTTTTGCACTTCACTCCATCAAGCTCATTTTCCTGTGAGAAATGCATGTTTATCACTCACAGAAAGACTCTGCTTCTCATCATTCCCCTCCCCCTCCACATTTTTTGGAGTAAGAGACCCCAGGATCAGTAGGGGCTGCTTGGGAAAAGAATTTCAGGAAGCAAGTTTGGGCCTCAGTCAAGGCAGATTTTAATGGGAACAACAAGGGGTCAGCAGAAAACTAGAGGAAGGGTCCCATATTTACATGTTGTGGGGTCAGCTGTCATAGACCGAGTTAGTTCCTGGTTAACCACAAGGAACAGAAAAACAGAATGGAGTTGTCCACCCAGCCAGATTCAGGGGATTTGGGTCGTGCTACATTTTTCATAGAACTAGGATTGTAAACATGATTAGTAATGGATTCCCTAAGTCCCCCCAAACAGCCTTTGTTATTGGGCAAATTTTCCACAGAATAGGGTACAGGACAAGGGTTAAAGCCAATGCCATCATATTCCCTCTCTTATTATTTATTGGGATTTTTTTGTTTTTTTAACAATATTTTTTTCCAAAATCTATGCAAAGGTAGTTTTCAGCAGTCACATTTACAAAACCTTGTTCCACTTTTTTTCCCTCCCTCCCCAGCAGTTGATTGACAGCAATCAATCAATAGGTTAAACATGTGCAATTTCATTAAACATATGTTCATATTCATCATGCTGCACAGGAAAAATCAGATCAAAAGTGGAAAAAAACATGAGAAAGGAAAAAAAAGCAAATAAACAACATCAACAAAAAGAAAAAAATATCATGCTTTGATCCACATTCAGTCTCCATAATTCCCTCTCGATGTGGATGGCACTTTCCATCACAAGTCTATTGGAATTGCCCTGAAACATTGTTGAGAAGAGTTGAGTCCGTCATTGTTGATCATCATATAATCTTGTTGTTACTGTGCATAATGTTCTCTTGGTTCTGCTAACTCTGCAGCATCAGTTCATGAAAGTCTTGGAGGAAATCTTTTGGAAAGAAGGTGACGATCTCATCTTCTATTACTGCTTCCTGCTGACAAGGGGATAGGGATGGCCCTATGGTGTCTCTGAGAGGAGAGGTGAAGGGCATTGGAACTCATTGCTGGCTTCATCCAGGGTTGAGGGCTCTGAGCCAGGTGACCAAAGGCTGGTAGCTTAGAAGCTGAAGGTGGGACTTCTGTAACAGAGAAGAGACAAAGTGTTAAATGTGTTAAGCAGGTATGGCTCCAAAATTAAAACCAACACAATTATGAGCAGAGGAGTCAAAATAGGGGATAGGAAGGAGAACAAATAAGAGCCAAAGAGAAGGCAGAAGGTGGAAACAAAAGAGAAAAAAAACCACTTGAATATAAATTGGTTACAAAGGCCCTCTGCTTCTCTTGAAGAGAAATTTCAAGTCATCATGCTTGAACTGTATGGGATATGATGGGAGAAGACAGGTTTTATCTAGCACAAATGAGTGCCAGGGAAACCTTCAAGCTTCACAGCTGTGGGCTGGTCAAGCTGACTCTGTAGTGGTCCTTCCATTTCTTTCCCAATGGGTCAGTTTGCTGTGCCTTCCAATGGAAATTATTGAGCTGCTACTGTGGACCCGGCCCCGCCTCGGCGCCCGGACGGAGCCCCTCTCCCAGGGGCTCCAAATATCTCCAGGGCTAATGGTTAAAAAGGGCCCAGATATGATTTTATATGGCTTAGGGATAACATAAAGTGAAAAAATCAGTTGCCCAAGGAGATAAAAGTTTTGGTAAAAAGTTGATGTTCAGGATTTGCTAGAATGTCATACATAAACTCAAAAGGGCTAAACTTAACATCTGCTCGAGAAGGGATTGGGAGCAACATCACCCAGTCCTGCCAAAGCACCTGGGTCAGTTTGGTCAAAGTTCTTTTCCACATCTGGAGGATTCTAGTAACCTTGCTTGCTTGTAATATCCAGCAGGGTAAATCTCAACGTTTGTGAAGGTATCTACAAATACAAATTGTCTGAATCTCTGACAGGGTGCCATAGGTGTGGAATCAAGTTGCCGGCCTTCTCTGGGAAGAATTCTTGATTCTGCCCAAAGGGAGAATCAGGGTAAAATGAGAACCAAGCTTAACGCTATGGTGGTTTCCTAGCAAAGGGACAGGATAAGTCAGGACTACCTAAAAACTGTGGGTACAAAGAGTGATTCCACATTGACAGCGGAGAGATTCTGTCTGCAGGGTAAAGACTTTCCGCTAATTTCTATCAGGAGTTGATCAGAGGGGTGGTTAGGACTCAAAGACTGCAGGAGGACAGAGTAAGTGGCTTCTGTATCTACAGTAAAACCATAAAAGTAAAAACACCATCCTTACCTGTCACATTGATCCTCACCCAGAGTTTGGCCAAAGTGATGGAAAAGGAAGGAGCCATATCCTGCCCCCAACCAGTCAATCCCAATTCTCCCCAATTCTAGCCTGGTACTAGAATAAAATGGTTTGATTTCCTGAAGATCCCTGAGGACAGTCTCACTTCCAATGACCAACTTGATGAAACTGAGGCAAGGACCAGGTGGCTCCTGGCTCTGATGCTCTTTCACAGAGCCCTCTCGGCTCTGATGGCCTGCCCTGTGGCAGCAAAAGCAGGCATTGGGGCATTAGTGGGTGATTTAAGGAGTAAAATCCAGGAACCTTGGCTCAATGATCCAGAGGGGAGCAGCTGGCTTGCAGACTCCCTTCATCCAATGGGTCTTTCCCAGGATATTAGTGAGGGTTGCCTTGACCTGTTTTGAATTATTGATATATGTTAATAAGAATACAGATTTTCCCGTCAGAAAGAAGAAAGTAGTCAATACAACAGTCGGATATAGGGATGAGGTACTGGGAGGTAAAGACAACTAGATCCTTAAGGAGTTCTTCAAGGTTTGATGACTTAAGAAGTTTCTCAATTAGGGTTGTAGTCTTGTCCCTGACCAAGATTGAATTGAATAATGGCACTGGTGGGGAAATACATTAGGCTCTCAGAAGCAGATGAGCTGGGGGAGAGGGACATGGGGAACATGTTGCAGGATTCTCTGGACCCAGATGGAGGAATCTACCTCTTTCCAAATTTCCAATAGAGTTATTGGGGAGTCTGGTGAAAAGGGGTCAAATCATTGTGGATGATCTGAGGAGGGAGAATGAGGTCTCCAATTTCACCATCAGGTCTCATCCCAACAGAAGAAGACAAAAAGATCCCCGAATTGGAAGAGTAGAGAGAATGTCTCAAAGCATTGCCCAAGTTTTCCATCAAAATTTACTGTTCCATTAAATGAGAAAACTTTAGCATTATTTTATGTAATCATCCCTCCCCCATGCAGGATATAATCTCTTTATTATGATTTGATCATAAATATAGTTTAAAATTGTAAGGTGTTTATATTTGCTTCCTATTATAATAACTCAGATGTTCCAGCATCAATCTGTTATTTAATAGATTTAGTGTTGTATTAGAAAACTTTCAGGTTATAGAAATTTGCTATAAAAGAATGGGGACATAAGGGGAAATGTCCCCTTATTTTGATGTAAATTCCAGGCAAATGTTAGGTAAATGGCCAATTGCATTGAGCCATTAAGTTGTAACACTTAAGTTGACCATGTGAGATGTGTTATGTTGGGGAAATTGAGGAGACTCTTATCTCAATCATTCTCCCCACCTTTCCTATAAGAACTCTACCTATAGTTTATGCATGAAAAATCCCATAGGGTTGCTGGCATCATTGGCTTTATATTATTCCTTGATGATCATATCTGGAGTCAAATCAGAATATCAGTTAATAGTCCCATAAAGTGTGTTTTTTTTTAATTTGAGTATTTATTTACTTAAAAGTTAAATACAAAATAGAAAAATATATTGTCATGTGCACAGCAGAACATGAGAGGATTCAAAATATGAAACAACAAATTTCCATTTCAAGAAAGCATATATTAATATTACACATTGTATTCAGAACTGTCCAACTTTGCTTTGCTTTCTTATAGGTTTTCTTTTGTTCTCTGCGCTTCATTTTTAACTTTATTCTTTTTTTCCCATTTCCAACCCTTCCCCTCAACCAAGCTACAGTAAGCGGATGCACACACACATACATATACATATGTTCATATACATACATATATACATTACATAGATATCTATTATCAAACACGCATATATATTTTATAGCTATTTTCTTTTTTTTGAAGTTTTTTATTTTCAAAACATATTCAAAGATAATTTTTTCAACATTGAAAGTTTTAAATAGCAAATTCTAATAATCAGAGTTTCGAGTGTATTCAACTCTCAAGGATCGCATGTCCTAAATAATAAGTATTAACTATAATCTTACATTGGTAAGAGATTCATCACAGAAAATTAACCATCAACCAAAGACTTGGAATTTGTAAATGTAAAAAATTCTAAATTGCATAAGGAATAGCTTTTATGAAACATTGTCTATAATAAAACATGTTTAGTTATTAACTATGTTCAGAGGGACATAAATATAGATTACTGCCCCCAGAATTCTTTTAAACAATAGGAACATCTTTAATATGATGCTTAAATAGTTGCACAGAATTCTAAAAAAAATGTTAGAACTCCAGATCAAATAACAAACATAAATAAAATCATATTTCCCATTAGGGTGACACAAGATATTTCATAAATGACTACTCTTTAGCAACATACTGAAATCCTATTCCTTAAAGCAAAAACAAAAGACTTCCTAACTTGAACCTCACAACTTAATAGGCTTACATCTTTGTTCTGCAAGTTTGTTTCTTAATTATACTCATATAATTCTGAAAGAATGAGACACTTTAGGAATTGAATTCTATCTATATGACAATTTAAATAGTTATGTAACTCTTGCCTAGGCCATGTAGTGACAAACAGATCAAAACAGTGAAATCTTTTCCACTTACAACTTGTTACAGTAATTTAAGTGTCTTGGTATTATTCTAAGAATGAATAATTCTAATAACTAATAATAATTCAGTATTGCAATGGCATTTCTCCACCTTTTTTTGGTTTACCTAGATAAGAGAAATTGGCTATGAGAGTTACAAGTGGGGTTATGCTTATATATATATATATATACATATATATATATACACATACAGGTATGTGTGTGTGTATATATATATATATAGAGAGAGAGAGAGAGAGAGAGAGAGAGCCAAAATATCATGTCCAGCAAAATTATCCATGGTATTGAATGGAAAAAATGGATATTCAACATACTTGCAGATTTTCAAAATTGTCTTAGCCAAACCTGAATTTAATAGGAAATTTAACATATAGGAGTCAATATCAAAGATTAATTTCAAGGAACTTAACATTGACAAATCATTTATGTGTTGTGCATGAAAATGTATACCATATATTTAAGATTGACATCAATAATTGAATACCTCAAAAGAAAGTTGAGGCAGAGTTGAGTATAATTTGATTCTAAAAACTATACTGTCTAAGGAAATATAAAAATAGCAATATTATGCAAACTGATGTAGATGCATTAGAGAGGAGAGGAGGGCTTGTGGTTCTGAAAACCTACCCATATCAGGAAAGGATTAAATAGGGACACTATATACCATCAAGGGTATAGAACCCTTCAAAATAGGGGGGAGGGAATAGGATAAGATGGGGTACAGAAAGATATATAGATTTATGGCAGTGTGTATATTCATGGGAAAGGGATAAAGAAAGAGGAAGGGTAGCTTGGGATAAGGTGATGTACAGAAGGGTGTTTAGATTAATAGGAGTGGGATAAGGTGTGGAGATTAATGGGAATGGGATAAAGGAAAGAGTGAGGGAAAAAGATAAGGGAAGGATCCATGGGTAGGGGAAGGTTAAGTAATAACAAGGCAAGTTAAGGAGTAGAATTGAAGTAGAAGAGTTAGCAGGGATAGGAAATAAGAGAAATACAGAAATACTATTACAAGGATCAGGAGTAGAATTTATTAGGAAAAATAGGGTTAGTAATCATTGATCTTGGATGAAGTCAAACTTAAACATTCAATCAAGAGAAATATATATGTCAGTCATATGAATATTTTACATGCATGTTTACATGTGGGTAAATGTATATATGTATAGGTGCGTATGTAAGCATGTAGGTCTATTTATCTGTATATATGGGTATATGGA